>VZRL01002072.1:1537887-1708109 GCA_013397895.1 Origma solitaria
CCATTTACTTTCTGGAATAATGGCATTAACATTGGACTAAAATAGTTCTCAAGAAGTGTACATTGATAAGGATCTATTCCTAAAATATTTGTTATAACACAAGAACATGTCTGAGTAAAGAGGGCATAAATGTAAAGTTCTGTCCACAATGGTTTGAGAGTGTTTGAGTGTAAAAGCAAGTTTCAAGACCACTTACATGTTAAGATTTTTGTATATAATCTTAGTGTTTGAGTTGTGTGTGTTTGCATATGAGGATGGTTATAGAAGTCCTAAGGCTCAGATGGTGCCTCTCTACTGTTGCAATTCTTTCATTTTTTTGTAAATGAATCAAAGGTTTATCCGGCTGGAACATTTAGCTATTCAGGGCCTTTCCCTGAGCAACAGGGGAGATGAGCATTGCTTATGTCAATGTCCAGTACAAAGGTGAATGACAATACCACAAAGGAAGAACTACATGAACTTGAGAACTGTAATAACAGCAATAAAATTGTAATTCAGTTATATAAAATGCAAATTCATGCCCCTTGAAAGTAACAATAGGGATTTCTGCACTAAGTGTGAAGCTCATCAGCTGGAATGGCTGAGGGAGGAAAGGACTTTGTGTACTCTTTCACAGAATCAGGCACTAATGAGACAGAGACATAAGAAAGATAAATGTGATCCTTCAGGATGCATTAAAATATGTGGGTTTTCTTCTCAAGGGAGAAATGTTGTTGGGCAGAGTAATGTAGTGACACTCCTCAGAAAAGCTGTCTGCAGTTCTGGTTACCCAGAATTGTTTAAGATGAGTTCAAATGGGAACAGATAAAGAAAAGGTCTAGTAACTTGAATGGGTGGCTTGGCATGAAAAAGAAAAAAAAAAGGTGAAACTCTTAGACCTCTGATGCACTTGTAGAAAGTGATTGCTTTTTCAGCTTTTGTTTTGCTCTGTTGGGAAGAAAAAAAGCTATTTAAATTCAGAACAAATGTGTGTTCCAGTAAAGAATAAATGTTTGTCTGAGAAGTTACTTCAGAGGTTCTCCAGCAGCTTTCCAGTAATTGCAGTGCAGGCCTACCGACTGGGATTGGTTTTAAAAGTATTGCTGGATGAGTTTGTGGATATATCAAGGTCAGGTGGCTGTAGTGATGAAGGTATGGTGCTACCAGAGCCTGCTTCAGCAGGAATGGGTGTTTGACAAGTCCCACTGTCTTCAAGGTTGGTAACTCCATGGAGGAAAGGACCTGACTGCCCACATAGCCCTGTTCTCCTGCAGCTGGGCACCTCAGCACTCAGGGGCATCCTGAGAGCCACCAGGCACTGAGAAAAGCTGTCCCACTCCTGTCCTCCAGCTGCTCCACATGAGATTGTGTTAGGGCTTGTGCAGTCCCACAACAAGCTCCATTAAAAGTGCTAAACTGGAAGAGAGGCAATCCTGTAGAATATTCTGTGCGTGGATAATTCACATCCATGAATCCTCTCAGAATGGAGAGAACTGTTGGTGATGCAGGTATAGTGTGTAGTGGAGAGAGAGACAGACCCCAAGCCTTTAGGCCAAAACAGTGTTTTCAGCATAAAATAGGCTCTTAATTGCATTGTACAAGCTTTAGGAAAACAGGGAGCTGAAGTACCTCTGCCTCTTTCCACTCACAGCCCTCTACCCCCACCACTTTCCCCATTCCCCCATTTTTCTCCCAATAGTGGTGACTGAAGCTCAGAGCATAGAGCTCACAGCTATTAACGCTGGCCCGGGAGAGGCGCATGGTTTATCACACGCTCCTGCCATTAGTGTGTGCTTGTGGCGTGACACTCACAGCAGGTGACCACAGGGAATCTGACTGGAGCATTCTTTGCAAAGATTAATTTTTAACCAATTCTGATTCTTCTTTAAGTATCGTGGAGTGAAGTTTTCGATATCTTAGCTATTACGTGAAGTTTAGGTTGTTTATCTGCAGCTGTGATCACACCAAGTGAGGTATTAGGTTAGATTTCATGGATTCTGACGCACAACGTTTACTGGTTGAGCAGAAGTGCCACTAATGTAACTCACAAGAACAGCAATAAGGAAATCTTTCAAAACATTGCCATGTATTAGGAAATGTGTGCCAGGTTCTGAGCAAGGGTTAGAATAAGTGTAAGCTGTGGAGTTGACCGTAAAAGGCACTGAATTCCTCCTGAGAGACAATCATTTAGCAGTTCTCAGGAGAATATTAGTAACTTATGGGACTGTAGTTAGAGACAAGAAATAGAAACATCATTTGGTGGTCAATAATAATGGTGTTTATTCATAATTTCAGTGAGATCTAGAAATGAGCAAAGTAAGAAAACAGATGAACAAGCGGGCTAAATGGAAGGAATTAATCCAGTAACTATTTATTGAGCTATGAGCGTGACAAATTAAGGTCTTGGAAAAGCTTAAATTAGTTTGGCTCCAGGGTAGTGTTACACTATAGTTTAGGTATAATTTAAAAACTATTCCCAAATACTATTTTTTTAAAATCTTGCTTATCTCTTGGAAAGTCCTTTTTATCCCAAGTGTGTTTAGATGTATAATAAATACATTCAGCAGGAATTCAATCTATATAGTGATATAAAACTATATCTAGAACATATGTGTATAAATTATGTAAAAGTAAGAGAGCTGCATCCTCATATTGTATGTTCTGGTGCCTGCTTCAGACCGGAGGGCATTGACAGAAATCTCCCTCAGGCTGTTCCCCTTGCTCCAGTACCACACGGGTACTGCTTCCTGGCCAAGCCTCTGTGTTTCTGCTACAGTGGGATCCATAGGGAAGTGTTTCTAGCTTGCACAGGTTCCACTGATGCCTTCTCCACAGCTTTCGGCTGCATTCTAGCAAGACCTCCTGTTGCAAACCTGACACACTGATGGAAGGAGGGTGTTGAGGAGCAGACATGTGGTGGATCTGCAGATAATTTTTGCTTTAAAAAGGAGAGCCGGGCCACTGTGAGCCATGCTATGGCAAAGGACCTCCCTTTGCTGTGCTCTTGCCTCTGTTACCTGGAGAACAGTGCTTCAGGAGGAGTTAGAAAACACAGGCTGGTAGTATCAAAATACACATCTGAATCGCTTCAAACAGAGCCTTTTGGGAGAAAAGTTATGGACTGGGACCAAGCACTAGATGGAGACATGCACATGGAAACTATACAGCACGAGTGTGATTCTCCAAACTGCTCCAGTAAGGCATGTATAATGTTTTACTGGTCATAGCAAAGAGCCAGACAAAAACCTATAAATGTCTAGGCTTAGATGCACTAGTTCTTTCCTACTGAATGAGGAAGTTCAGGAACTTACAGTGATATGTTTATTGCGCACTACAGGAGTTGGTGCAGTGATAAGTACTGTCACATTTATTGGACTTAGTATTAAGTCAAATATTAGGAAAATCCTTAGGCAGGTAACTAATGCAGTGCTATTTTGGTAAATTTTCCTTTTTCCTTTTAATAAGGGAAGTATGTTTGGTCAGAGGCAGAAACAGGGTCAGGTTTATTTATTTATTTCCAATCCAATTAACAGCATGGTGTAGTGCGGAGGTGTAACCACAGCTGCTCACTGTCCCCCTATACAAAAGGGGAAGAGAATCTGAAGGGTAAAGTGAGAAGCCTGGGTTCAGATAAAGATGGTTCAATGCGTAAAGGACAGGTCATGCATGCAAGCAAAGCAGAACAAAGACGCCATGGAGATGTTTTTATCTATGGCTGCATTCACATACTCCAGTTGGAAGCCATCCCTCCAACACCCTGGCTCCTTCATACTGACTGAGTGCTTTGAGCACTACACTGGATAAGGTGGAAGTTCTGTGAAATGCATCTTCTTGCATTGTGTGGTGCACACTGATCCTATCTATGGGTCAAAGTAATTTCCTATTTTTCTCCTTGCCTTTGATAACCTCAGTTTTGTGCAAACTGTCCTCTTTCTTAAAAGATCGTGTTTCAAGCTAAATAATTCAGTATAGCAGTCATCTTTACCTAGAAGATAAGTCACTGTTGTAATCAGAGTTACATTGGTTTGCCAACTACCTCATATGTCCCAAAATGGGTATTTTTTGAAGTAAAGAGGTTAAAAAGTCTGATGCTGCTCTCTAAGATGTAAATATGGTTGGCTACGCAGGGATGTAACTGGGAAGATACAGCTGCCTCCCCTAAAGGAGAAATTAGGAGAGAGAAAAAGAAACCTTTTAAATGTACCTATCATCAGCAATAAAAAAATCACTATAAAATTTACCGTAAAAAAATGGGGATTACTAAGGGAGGGTGATTTCTCTGAGTATATTCAATATAATTCTACATTGAATATATTCAATATAATTAAGGAGCCTGGAAGGGATAGTGGAAAAAGGGAAATAAAAATCCTGAATAACCTTTAAAAAGAGTAAACTGATTAAAGGCTTTGGGATGAAAATTGAGAATTGAAATTGAGCTACTGAATCTAACTTGCGGTCTCATTAAAAAAAAAAAAAGAAATAAATTTACAAAGACTGCAAATTCTGATAGCAGGGATGTCTATCTCCTAGCGATGAGCGCATTTTGTATCATGGAGTCACCTGGTTTAGAGTGCTGAAATACCCTACTTTACTCCCCCCTCCTGCTGAACTCTGTAATTTTGTGGTGAAAGAATACAACTTATTCTGCTATGATTCCCCTTTGTGAATGTTTCCAAGCTGGAGGCCGTCCTGGTGAAAGGCCATGTTAAGTATTGATGAGTATCTTTTATGTGCTGGCCCACCTTTCTCTTTATGAAGATTCTGTCATCACTGAAGTTACTTCTCACATAAATTTTCTTTCTGTCACTGTGACAAATTTGCTTTAATAGTTCTTGATTTCCCTAGTTTGTATAATTATCATTCTCCACTTATTCGAGGGAGGTTCTTCTCTCTTGAGGGGAAAATGTCTTTTTTTGAAGAGGTATTTCTTATGTTTCAGTTGGTTTACTTTCTTTATTGTTTGCAGTGCATCTTTATATGGCTTCTTCCGTAGTATATTGAAAATTATTGTAATTTATACAGAAACATATTATGAATTCAAAGGCAGGTGCACAGTTTATGCTAGGCAATTACATAATTTCTTTGAAATGTGGCACCTGAACAAGGCATTATGAATGAGAGTGACAGTGGTAGACTGAGTTTGAAGGAGTTCGTTGTGTTTTGAAGTGAAGCTGCTAATGTGTTTAATTACAGGAAATAATGAAATTACATATAAAACTAGGATTTCTGGTCTTAGCAACTGCAATAAAAAATATGTATTTCTCTTTGCTGTGCCATGGGGGACCCATGAATCTAAACCCATTTGCAAAGGAGATTGAGTTCAAGTATGCAGCTCTCCAGCTGTAAGAAAATCCACACATACTCAGCTTGTGCTGGCATGGATCTCTGCTTTCTAGGAAATACTTCAACCATTGCCCCAAAACAACAGGGAACTTGTCAAGGAAAACCAAGCATAGAGTGAGGTTGATAGTGCTGGCAAATTGATTTGCCCGTGGAGCCTCCTGGTGTCCCAGTGTTGTTCCCCCGTTGTAAAATTGGGTAATAAGGGCAATAAGCCTTCTAATGGTGAAGAAATGCAGTAGAAAAAAACCAACAAACCAACCCTGCAGAGCCTACTGATAATGAACAACCTCTGAAAGATCCCAAATTTGGGCTTGCTTGTGTCATAAATGGGGCTTTTGGTTTAGCCCCCATTCCCCTTTCTTCACCATCCAGAATAAAAACTTAGGGAATTACTTTCCCATCGGGACAACGTGATAAGATGCTGCCATCTACAGGTGACACATCTCCTCTTGAACTTGTACTGTGTGCAAAAATACCTTTGAAATTGCTGCTGATTATAACCCCAATGTTCCAGACTCTTTCTTTAACAAGTATACTTCGAATTGAAAAGAGAGTCCGTGGGGAGCATACGTAGCTGCAGGGTGTGTAGCAGAACTCCTGTTCTGCTTGCATGGTGGCTGGATACAGATCTTTTGGCAGCCTCTGGGAATCTAAGCTCATATCTGCAATATTTATGCAAGTGAAAATCTTCGTGCCCTGAAAAACCCCTCTGAATTTTTGAGGGTTGGTCATGAGCAGAAAAGGCAATGGTGTGTTTGGTGTCTGTTCACTGAGGCCTGAGGTTGGTACAGATTTCTCTGATCACTATTCCCTCCCCCTATCCATGTTAAACTATTTTGGCAAAAACACAGTGTTATGATGTGTTGTTGGACTACTAAAGTTCAAATATGAGCAAGGTGTTTTAATAATAGCTTAAAAGTAACCATCATAGTGATGCTTCTATGATTTTCATCAATTCATTGAAGGAGTGAAAAATCAGAGTTCTGGAAGAGCAGTACTGCTGAAGTTAGCATTAGCCTGAAGATTTTAAAAATAATTTTAATATTATCATTTCTCTGGCTTTTCAAATGTCGTCAGTTTTAAGGTACTGGTTTGCTCAAAGGATTTGAGGAAAGATTTGAAGCCATTAACTCTATATCAGACTTTGTTTCAGGCTTAATTGATTGTTAAGGGATATTACAGAATAGTCATGCTCCAGGAAGTAATGTGCTAGAAATAATCCTCCCTGAAGAATTGTATGGTTTGATGTATACTGCTGAAGCAGGAAATTGTGACCTTTTATTAAAAAGATAAAAAGCCTGAAAAATAAGTTAAACTTGTATCGTTTTATTTTGGGAATGGAGTTAAGGATCAGCACAAAATGTTTGTGGACTTGGATCTCAAGTGTGGAACAACTTCTTGATGTGGTGGTGGCGTTAGAATAAATCAGAGGAGGAGGCCTGTAAACTGTTTGATTAATGAAGTGGGTGAAATATTGAGGGTATTACTGTCCCAGGTCAAGAAAACATTTGAATTCTTGCTACCAAGTAGGTCCTTGGTCTGACTTTATCAAAATGTATTTCTGAATTGCAGCATGCATGGAAACTACCTTTCAGTTTGTATGCAAAGCTACTGGAACGGTATGCAGATCACTGCAAACATATGGCAAAGAATGCCTTATTAAATTACACCATCTTGCCTCTCATGAACACTGCATGTCATAGAAATGTCACCATTAAAAAAGAATAACAAAGCATTTTTACAGTTTTTACCTCTGATTTTCACATATCTTTATCTTCAAAGCTGTGCTACTTTGTGCTTTTGAATACAGCTTTTCAAGGGAAGGTAGCTAAAATCTGTGGGTAAAAACATTTTAAGGTTCAAAGAATCCATTGTGTGTTTGGATGTTGGACACTTCTAGAGTTTTGTTACCTTGTAATTTATCTTGAAAATAATTGGTTTGGTTTAGGAGTGTCAAATACTTGCTTCTAGCCTTAGTTGCTCACAATATGTTATTTTGCAACACTTGGTTTTTAAAGGAGGCCTCCCCACCTGATAAATGCTATGAAATTGCACAGTTGAAAAGAAGGATGGAGGGGGTGTTTTTCTGTTCTGTTATTTTTAAATAAGTTATCTCTTTGGGGGCAGAGCAGGGACTTTGTGTTGGAGAAAAGAGCAGCAAAATTAGAATGCTGATCTTTCCAGTCTTCTTATGGCTCCTCACTCAGTTTTGTCCCCTAACTACACTTGTAGCTGTGGACATTTATTCTTCCCTTTAAAAAATGCTTATCTTTATTTTCATTTTCCACTATACTAAGCCATCTCTTCTTTCTCTACTAGGAGAAGAGAGGATTTCTTCATTATAATGGTCAGCTTTCCATTCTTTTTCATTCTGAATAGCTCAGAATTTCCTGGAAAAGTTATCAGGGATTTTCTTGACCGGACAGCTTGAACAGAGACCGTGCTTTTTCCTTGTTAGATATTTTCATTGTTTCATCCCCAGTTACTTGAATTTTGTACCTTACTGTATGCAGGTCTTTGGAAAGAAGTTCATTGTTTGTGATTTCAGCATCCTTCATGTCCAGTGGAAATACAGAAACATGCCGCGAGTTACGGTTTACATTTAGCCAGCAACTCACTTTCTGGATTTGTTTTATGCTGTTCCAGATCTATTAAACTATCTCAATTAATTGCTGTGACAAGTCTGTAACACTGAGTTCAGTTTGAAGGCGGCTGTGTCCTGATGCCACAAGCTCTGCTGAAGCTCAAGGGGCACATGGCTGACCAGGGCCACCAAAACCAACCCCAGGGAAGGGGGGAAGGGACAGGAGAGGGACAGAGCTGTATAGGGTGGAAGGAGAGGTCAGAAGGAGAAGAAGGGTAACCTGATTTATTGGTTAGTGGAGAAGGGAGCTGAAGAAATGAGGATTTGAGAAGGGGTAGAAGGAGGGGTAGACATGTCTGAGGGAGTGGGTGATGTCTGCTGGGAAGAGGTCCTGGTGAAATGGATTACTGAGTGCTGATCCAACATGTTACATATGCTCTTAACTTCAAACCTATGAAGTCAATGCACTTAGGGTAAGTGCCTTTTAAGTATCTTATTGAATCAGGCAAAGCGTGCGACTCCATGTTTAATTTAGCCCTTACATACATTTAACTCTTCAGAGAGATTTCTGTGAGCTTTATCCATTAAAAGGTGAGCAGGAACATACATGTTTTTGCATGACAGAAAATTCATCCAAAGGCACTTCTCTGGTAGCACAAACATATGGCATGCTGGTTTGTAGAGCGGTGCATTTATTTTTGGTTATTTGACTTAGAGTACAACAAATGAGTGATTAAGGTTTCTCCAGAATACGTGCTCTGTTTTGCTTTGTGCTGATGCAGGGTCTGGTCCAAGGCCTACTGCACCTGGAGGAAAGACTCATTACTTTCCCAGCTTTTAATCAGACCGCGAAGGTACCCAGAGGCCCAAACGAAAAATGAGAGCTTTTGAATACCTTCAGCCAGAGAGGCACATTATGCAGCTTTAGCACTGGAGCATCATAAAACTTCAAGAACCTGCTTCTCTTCTTTTTTCTTCCAAATCAGAGCTGTTTTTATTGTAGCTATAGGTTTATAAAAATGGAATTATTCTTTCCACTCTTAAAGGGAGAGGTTAAGACTGTCTGAGGTTAACAAGATCACTATGCTAATTATTCCTTTTGTTGATTCAATTTATAAAGATCTGCACCATTTTATTTCCACTGCTACTGATGTCTCCAGGGCCATTTTCAGGACCTTATTCAGTCTACAGATGTGTTATTGAAATGCATATGAACAAGGCCTGTTCTGACAATGTGCTGTGTCAGAAAGACAGAATTGGATCCCGTGAAGGTTCTTCCACCAAATTACTCCAGTTCTTAAATAATGTTTTGAGATCATTACTATCAAAAGTGAAAGGAGACTTTCCAGGACATACTGGGGATACATACTCAAGTCCAGCAAGTTTCAAGAATTTCCATCCTTTGGGATTACTGTAGTGATTTGTCTCTTTGTTGGTGGGATTAGCAGCACCAGACACAGAGCTGGGAATTGGGAATTGTCAATATAGTTCAAGGAGCTTAAGAAGCCCAACATGGACAATCTGGGAGGCTGGAAACTGCACTGCCATGTCAGTAAGGAGCTCCAGAAATCAGTAGTCCGATTTCCAGAGATGCTGAGCATGATACAATTCTCATATTCATCATGGAAGAAAAACTGTCTTATGAACAAAGACCCAAGATTTGAAGCAGTGCTCTCCAGAGGTAAAAGTGCAGGAGAAGGATATAGTGAACTGTACAGTACAATTTCAATGCCACTGCAAGGAGCAGCTCTGTCATAGTTTGACACCAAACCTAAATTGTGTGTCATGTTTTTAGCAGTGAAGACAAATTTTCTAATTTTTTTTTTTTTTTACCTGGGACCCCTCAGTCCAATGCCTACTGTAAAAACTAAAAAACAGCAGAAAACTTGATTTTTAAATTTACTTGGGGGGGGGTTAATATATGACTTAGTGAAAAAAATGCTGACCTTTGGGATGGGCACGAAGTTTTCAGGTTGGTTTCTACAGGTTATGAGACTTTTGTGAGCTGAGGTCAGTAGCAACTTTGCTGTGATTGAGAAAAAAAACCCAACCCTTTGACTCTCTTTGTGACCCCACATAAACTTTCATTCATTTGCACGTATATAGGCCTCAAAAATTGGAGTTAAGTTTTTTTCGCTTCACTCTATCCCTTCATAACAGCCTCGACACACGCAAAGCAGTTTTTTCAAAAGCCCAGCATTACCCATTTTCCTTTCCCGGTGCTCATTGCTGGAGTTGTTGATAGTGAGCATGAGCTGTGTGCTCTGAGAGCCCCGTGGTGGCATGAGGGGCGCAGAGAGCAGCAGGAGCTCCAGCTGAGGCATTCCCAGCTCCATCCCAGTGCCTGCCCAGCTCGAGCAGCAGCTCGGACTCGCTTGCTCCCCACCCCTTGGAGCTGCTTCAGCAGCTGCAGTTTATATACCCGAAGGTCTCACCTGATGTGCCAAAGTCTGGAGGTGACTGCTGGGGGAGTTTGGGGGCGTTTCAGCCATTCTTAGCCAGTTATTTTGCTTATTTCCTGTAATTGTAGAATAATTTTCTAAGTGTATGAGGCAATTGCAGAGAGCTTCAGTGTGTCGAGTGCTGCCCTGGAAGGGCTGGATGGAAGCCTGTTCCTTGACACCAGTCAGACTGTGCAGGTGTTTGTTACTCAAAGGCATCTTTGAGGGAAGGTTTCTCTGTGTCATATTCAGAAAATGCTTCTCTGAAGTCGATTACTGTCATTTTTTCTTTGATTCCTGGTGTCTGTTTTTCTCTTCTGTTGTAAACATTTCAGTATATCCTGTCAAAATAGCAATTTACTTTGAGACAGACTGTGTTCTCACAAAGATTTCCATCCTAGAGAGCTGGTGGCTGCTCTGTGCTGACTGTTCAGCATTACCCGGTAACAGAACTAACCTTTATTGTAGTCAGAATACCTATATTTGTAAACCAGCTGCAGCAGGTAGCCCTGATACACTCTCTCTAATGAGATTTCTTCATGTTTCTATGAGCAGCTGAAATAAATTACTTTTTAAAAAGTGCCATAACACATTAAATGGGGTTGTGTACAGTTATCTTCTGTCATGTGAAATAGTTTGCAGTCTCACAAAATGCAAGCTGGAAAGCCACCCTCAGGCATTTGAACTTCTTTTTTTCTTTCCTTCCTAGCCTTGGAAATGGCAATTTAAACAGAATCCATAGCCATGTACAGGAGTAGTCTGGTACAGATTCTTTCCTTCTTTAAGCCTGATCCGCAGTCTTTTCTAATACCAGAAAAGTATGCTAACTTGGGACAAGTTTAGCCAATTTTTTATAAGCTGGTTTTCATGAGGATACCCTAATGTTTTGTGGCTTATAGAAGATTGTGTGTGTGGTATAAAACATATTTTGTAGAAAAACTCTGGAATCCTTTAGCAAATATCAGGAGTGGATTGCTGAATTAATATTATTGATAAGGGTGTTTTATGGGCACACAAGATTAGAATAATAAGTGTCAGTTTATTATGGTGTATTATGTATTATGTATTATTTTATAGCTGTCTCATTGAATTGCCAATACTGTGTTCAACAGCAGATTGAGATTTTTTTATCTTAGAAAACTTTAAGTAGAAAAAAATGCATGCAACTGAATCCCTGTGTTCGTTACTTGAGGAAACACAGGAAGAAAATTCCAGAATGAAGGGTACACTACTTTTTTTTTCCTTTCTTTTTCTTTTTTTTTTTTTTTCACTGTTATCTCCAAAAGGGGAGGTTTTGGACACAGTGACTTGACACGTGCTTTTGAAGGAAAAGCAATCAAGTTAAATTTCTATTTCAGGGAGTAAGACGTTGCTCGTTTTGCAGACTGTCATCCTCTAACATTTGAAAAATGATAATTTTTTAAAAAAATAAAATAGCTGATATGAGAGCTTTCTTTTTTTTTAATTAAATGAAAGCCTGCACCACATTTCAACATGACTGTGTATTATTTGTTACTGGTCTGTTGCAAAAAGTCTGGGTTAGAATTATCACTTTTGCAAGTCCTAGAGGAAAAAATCTTTGAATACCTTGGTCTAGAAGAGTTTGTCACTAGTAAATCTGCTTATGCCAGAAGTACTGTCCCCTTTCCTCTCCCTTCATGGAGCCCTGGGCAGGCCAGAGAGGCACCATAGGCTCTGGGCAGATCCTAGTGCTGCTGGCTTCAAGAAATCTAATTGTGCTTGTGAACAATTCACAGATCATGAAATATAGTGCAATGAATGTTCTGATTCGTTCTGTGCAGTTCTTGAAAATGTCAACAGTTTAAAACATTGCTAAATGTTCTGGGTAACCTGAGCATAAACTGCTTGGATGTTCCCATAGTAAAAAGTGTGTTTCCTGCTGCTTCAGATGCTGCTATGAGAAGAGGCAGCAAACTCTGGTGCATGGAAGTTAGGGTGCATGCAAAAGTATATCTTGTCAGGCAAATGTAGTCCTGTCCCAGTATTATCTAGATGGCCATTTTCAAACCTGTTCTGTGTATACACAGTATATGTCTAACCTAAAGAATATATACACTGTGGTTTCAAAACTGTACATGCTTGTGCATATATGTGTATAAACGTGGCAAGAAATCTGTTTCCAATATTTTTGTAGCCGCTTAGTGTTGATACTAAAAAGATTGACATCCTGAATGTCCCTTGGCCTGAATAGGTCTAAAGCCAGTTGATCCATTTGATCCAATAAGAGTGTTCAAAGGGTTAAAAATGTAAGAAAAGCATACACACAAGTTACGAGTCATAGGAAGCTAAGAACACTATTTCTGCAGGTGATGGACCCACTGTGAAATATCAACAGTGTGTTTGGACATGCACAGTGCAATGACTTTAAGAAAACAGAACCACGAAATGTGATTTCAAATAAAGCTTTCAAATGAGGATAAACCACTCTGGATACATGTGGCTTAATAGAATGTAATTGTTTTAATCAGTGTTTAACATACACTGTCATTAACTGTAGAGATAATTTCTACGTTGTTTAATAGGATATTAATCCCACAGCTATGCAGCAGTATGTGGAAACTGCATGGTATCCCAAGAGTGGTGTGATTTTTTTTTTTTCTTTTTTTTTTCTTTTTTTTCCTCTCTTTTCCCCCAACGGCTTATTATGGAGAGAGAATTCTTGGATAGTTACCGGTGTAAGAAGCTTCTTTGATTTGGTGTGTAGGAGTGTAAGCTGGTGTATCACAGCACTTCAGCAGTGCTCACATTTGCAAAAACAGACTGTCCTTCAGACATCTGAGGCCCATTTCAGAAGCATTTTTCTTTGCCGTTTCACTAACAGAAATCACTGAAGGACACAAATCTATCTCTTTCCCTTGTACACAGAAAAAGCCTCCCAGGCAGTGGTTTCAGTTCAGCACATTCATTACCTTTTAATTGCTTCTAAATTGCATTGTGACCTGCTGCATCAATAGCTGAATCTAACAGAAAGTAGCACGAGCTGAGCATATGTGCTGTTAGAAGCTTAACTGGCAGTTGTTTTGCTGTTGGACTGCAGAAAGGACACCACATGAAGGACGATGTCATTTTGGGATCTTTTTCAATAAAGTATCATTAACATTGTTTGGAAGTAGCTTTAAGTTTCAGCTTGTTTATATGCCAGAAATGTTTCCTTTGGGCAATGAGCAGCATAGAACCTCGTTATATCAGTATGAGATGCGGATATATGTATTAAGTTTTACTTATCTCTGACTAAACGTAAAACTTTCAATGTCAGCTGTGGCGTGTAAGAGCTTCCATGGAAGACGCACTTGCATGCAAAGTCACAATGGAATAAAGCGTTTTATTTAAAATTCTAAGCCGTGGCACAAGAATCACCCTTGGAGGAAAGATAAGCTTGAACAGGTTTGAGGCTGAGCCCCAGCAGGCCCAGTGCTGTAAAAGGTAAGCTATCACACCAACCACTGTGGAGGCTGAGGTATAAAAATCATTGCTCCCCTGGAAGGCTTATTCAAAGCGATTTTGCCATCACTTACGGACTGTAACCACGTCATCTTACCTACTGATCATTTCAGCCAGTTAGCATATAGTGTGTTTTAGTCCTTTGTTTTACTCCTCCCCACCACCAAAAAAAAGTACAATAACTGTGAGCTTAATTGTGGTGTTCACTGTATGGCAAGTGCACATTTCCTTTTCTTCAGCCTTTACGTTTAGCAAACCATGTGCATAGAGTAAGCGCAGCTGTTGTTCCTTTACAATTTTTGGAGGATTGTTCTTTGTATCTTTTTTTGTGGGAGCAGTATTTGGTTAATAGTGAAGAGCAGCAGTATTTTTAAATGTTATCTTCCCTTGAAATTGCCCTACTTTAGGGATTGTGTCTATTATAATGGCTTAACACCACTGGCTTTTTGTCCACTACAGAGACTGCTGTGGCTTCTTTTTGTAAGACATTTTCCACTTTAGAGCCAGGCATCATTTGGATTGCTTCACAGGCTGCAACAGTCCTTGCAATTTGGGACACTGGTGAGAGATTCAAAAGAAAGTGGTTTGTGTATATTAATCTCTTGGCTAATACCCACAATTACAAACATTTAGATCATTCTTATGCTGTTTTCAAGTTTTGAGGCCACTATTTACTGAACACTTTGATCCAAAAAGGCTTTTCCCAAGCATGCTGGGAGCATTAGAAATCCTAGATGTCCTTGAATTGCAATAGCATCGCCCAACTCCTCACAGGTTACTCATTGTTATCTACTCTTTTATGGTATGAGAGAGACCCCTGGAGGCAACAACTCGCTGGAAGTGGCATGTGGAGTAAACTGGCAATGCTGCAAATTAGGAGAAACAGCAACAAGTTTCTGTGCAGTGATTCTTGGTGCTCAGAACCAGCAGAGACTGTGGAGAGGTACATCACTAGATTTTTACTGTAGGACACATCAATACCACTCCAGATAGAGGTCAAGTCCTCAGGTCATGTTCCAGTTTAGCAGAACTAGTTTCAGCTTGTACTGTTAATTTCATGTACTCATCTGAGTGGAGATGCCTGGTAGGGAACTGAGAGGGAAGCATGAAGGGTGTCGCAAAATAATTTTTGCGTTCATTTTGGACTTCATCTACCCCATCTATGGCTGAAGCCCAAATGTTTGCAGAGCCTTTAAGAAATGTTGTAGACTAAAATGAAATGTTTGTCTGGAAATAATATAGGGGACTATTATTGGGGCTTTTTTTTTCCTAGTTAGGGGAATTAATGACTTTATTAAGCTAATTAGATTTCCATTACATATAAGGAAAAATGCTGACTGAAAATCTGTAGCCACAGTAATGTAGGTAGTCAGACTACATAGTTACACTCTTCAATTCTGACCTTAAAAGCTAACAACTATCAAGTATATGAAGCACTTCTTCAAAGCTACTTTCAAATTTATAATAATAGATTATTCACAAACACTACCCTGGTTAAAGCAAAGAATATTAGAAATATTAACCATATATTTGTCTACTCCTTCTCTTTCAAAAGCATTTTTCTATTGCTGCCTTAAAAAAGGAGAGAATGGGGGAAAAAAAAGGCAGCCACATTTCTGCTCTGTGCCCTAGAAGGCTCTCCTGGAACAAAAGATTTCTTAGACTAATGCATTTCAATAGAGTTCAATGGAGTATTTCAATGAAAGGTCTATCCCTATTTTTCTCCTCATATGGTAGCTTTCAGATGTTGACAGATGTGATCTACTGCCATGCTCCAGAACTGTCTGATTGAAATCAAAGAGAAGTTTTTGCTCTCCTTGAGGTGAGCAAAAGTTGACTGACCCCACTAAACAGAGAGCTAAATCCAGAAGCTTTTTTTAAAAAAAATGAATACTAATGTCTTAATTTCTGAAGTTGGATGAGTCACTGCAGGCTGAGGCTTTCACAGGGATTAGTCATTGCACTGTGGGTCTCCACTGCTCTCAATAAACACCGTGTGGGGTTTGGAGCAAGGATGCAGTTGGAGCTCACCGTGGTGCTCTGGCTGTGCCTGCAGGAGGCTGCCTGGGTGCAAATGAGAAGACTCAAAGCCACATCTCTCAGCCTGGCACGAGCAGGAGGAATCTCTCTTTGTCTCCAGCTGTTCGTTTACGCACACTCCTGGACCTATTGATTTTTCCTTCTGTTGTCTAAACATTTTTCATACGCAGAAGAGACCATTTCCTTTAAGTTTTCCTAATGTTATTTTTTCTACAGACCCAAGGCTCTCTTGGCTTTCTCACTGTCACTGCACAAGCTGACCAAGTGGCTCAGTGTGTGCTGGGGGGAGCTTGGCATTGCAGCTCCCCGGGGACATGCCCTGTGCCACTCTGGCAGAGCTAAAAGTGTAACCTTGCCCAGCAGACGCTGCCACGGAAGGGATGCTGATGTGCACCTGGCTTGGAGTGAGTCCAAGCCTGTTCTGTCCCGCTTCCTGGCACAGGGGCAGGGAAGGGAAGCGTCCTCGAGCCAGAGGATGTGCAGCAGTGTCAGCTCCCCTCCGGCAAGGGCTGATCTTGGAGCTCCTTGCTCCCAGCTTTGTGTTGCACCAGGACCAGTGTAATGGAGCTGCCTTGCTGACGCTGACAGTTTATTCAGACTCAGTCTCAGAGGTGCTTTCATTAACGGGAGTTAGGCTTTGGGTTTTCTTGCCTCTGACAATTAAAGAGGTGACATTTGCTCTTCCAAGGTCACGCAAGAAGATAAAGGGATCCTGAGAAGAGAGCCCAGGTGTCCTGGCTCTCATTCCTATACATTACTCTCAAAACATCTTGTTTTCCTTTGCTCCTACACATTTAATCTCTTTTGCTTCCACATTGCTTCTAGGTTTTTTTGCTGCACTGTACAGACTGCCAAGCTTTGAAAATGCAGTGTTGTACGTAATGAATGGTATCAATTTTCTTGCAAGTACTGTGTTTTTGTAGTATAACCCTATTAACACTGACAAGCCAGCTTTTATGATTGCTGAATAAATCCTGAAGGCTAGGTCCTAAGTAAAGTTAATATCTGCCACATAGATATTACCCAAGGGAATATACTATGCTCCTTTGAAGTAGTTTTAGTCTTTGCAGACCTGTGAAAGTTTAATACAACCCATAATCTGTTATCAGAAAATATTCATGGGAAAGCTCACGATGTGAAAACACTCTGAAACCTCCTGTAATTTTCTTCCTAAGATACTGAAATGTTGGTGTCTTTTTAAAATCTGAAATGGAAATGAGACACTACGTAGTCAAATACTGCATAATGCAATAAGCATGCACCAATAAAATAACTTCACTGTGGAATCCTTCTATCCTGAAATTTATGTGAAAAAATTCTCTTTATAATTTACTTGGAATTATATTTAATGAAAATATCATACAGTTTGAAAACTAAGTTCTGTCCTGTCAATGGTTTTAGTAGGAAAAGTGTAAGAAATTACCCTACATTTGAAGTAAACAGAAATACCAATGCCAAAACAGAACATAAAGAAAATTCTGAATTATGGCCATAAGTGCATCAACTTCGCTTCATAAAGTTCATGTGTTACAGTAGATAATAAATATTGTTGGATGTTCTGAGCCTACATAAAAGTACTCTATAAAACCACCTTGGATGATTTTCTGTCCTAGCAGTGGCAAAGTGAAATCAAATACATGTGGGTAGCAGAAGTAATTCTAGGTAATTCTGAATTCAGTAATTCTCCTGTGATTCTGGGGACAGCAGGGTCGAGATGGATCCCCCACCCTAATTAGAGTAGCCTCTAGTTCAGCTGCCTGGGTTCTCAAGAGCCCCCGGGACAGGGAGGGTTTCTAGGGCACAGCAAAGTGTCATTTGCACCTGGGAGGGAAATGGGAGTAGCATTTGCAGCAGTATTTTGTTTCCTGGGGGCTGCCTCAGCCTGGGGACATTCTTGGGGGATTACTAGATTTTGGTAGAACTGAAGGGTGAGATTGATCATTCTGTGAGTTAAAATATCCAACTTCACAACCTCACATAAGAAAACAAGGAAAGCCAAGAAGCTCACATGACTTGTTGCTGTGGAGATTTTAGACTGTTCTAACACCTGAAGAAGGATATAAAAGTCAAGCCATATGCATTTCCCCATTTGGGAGTGAGGCAGGGAGTTTTCAATAAGAAATATCCTATGGTCTGTAGCTATCAATAAGGTACTGAAGGAAGTGCATGAGATTTCCCAGGTACTGTATATTGTTATCTATCAAGTTACTCTGTCTCTTTGAAGTTGTCTCACAGCTTCAAACATATTTACTCTTTTTTCCAGTTCTACACTGGTCCTAACTAACCCCAACAGCTCTTGGAACCATTCCTCATGCTTCCTTTGTCCCAGAACCATGGTAAGCAAAGCACTGCAGAAGGGAGCCAGCAGCTGGGTAGCGCTGCTGGGGTGTTTGCAGCTGGGCAAAGCTGTGCAGGTCCAGCAGCTGCAGTCCAACCCCAGGCAGCTCTACCTGCCCTCCTCTGCAGCCTGCATCCCAATGCATCATAACTCACGTTTACTAATTGGTTTTATAGCTTACTCACTTACTGCCTATACCAACCATTTTTCTTGCTGTGCTCCAGGCTGTGTTCCCTGATTTCACATGTCTTGCTGTGTGACCTTGGAAAGGGCATGAACATTGTGAATTTTGAAATTAGATTTGAAATTAACTTTCTTTGTGGGCTTTTTTCCCCCATGCTATAGTCTTGCGAGAGAATCACCTTTAGGCTTTTGCTAAAATAGTTTGGCTTCTAAAGTATCAAGTAATAAATTGTACATTCTAATGTTATTTCTTCTTTGCTGCCACAAAATTCTTGTAAATAGAACAATTTTCTTGTGACCTGTTTAAAGGTAAAAAAATGAAAACCAGTTTGACTGGCACACCACCAGCACAGTTTGATTTTCTTATCCACTTAAAATCCCCATGTTCTACTTGAATACACATTTTTAAGGAAGTTGGAGGTGGTTGAAGACCACGTGGGTTGAGGGAAAGGGTACGTGGGGGAGACTCCTGGACACAAGTATCTGTTCTCTCATCTCTTCTGTTGATTTTTAGATGATTACTCTTACTTAACCCCAGAGTTTTCTAGATTTGTGTGTAGGCTGTTGGCACCCAACAAGTTACCAGCTAAGTGAGGTTATCTATTATTAGATATTATATAGAGTATCATAATAATAATGAAATAGATAATTATCTCTTTTTTGGGGATGTGTGAGTACTGTGTGTTTGTGCTTAAGTTGCTACAGGTAGGTGAGGTGAAACCCATTCCAGGAAACAAATTTTGTGTCTGAGGAGGAACTTCTAGATGGCTTTGAGAGAAATATTGATGGAATAAGAATATGCTAAGAGGTTACCTTTAAATAAAATTGTTTTTTCCTCTCAATATAAAACTTTTAGGAAAAGTAGCTAAGCAAAATCCTGTCTGGCATATTAGCGAAAACAAATGCTTGAAACAGTGACATAATTAGTGAAAATCAATCTCCAAGTAGAATATGAAGAGATTGGAGATTTCATTGCTCGGATGCTCACAGTGAGGTCAGACAAAGTGTTCTCTGTCTTCAGTGGATTTGCAAGACTTGCACTGTCAACTGGACTGAAATGGAGCTTCCAATCCTCCTCAGCCAATCAGAATATTCTTCTTTTGCTGAAATTAGTGTCTCAAAAAAATAAATCAGAGCAGTCCTGTGTGTCCGGAAAAATGAAGGATAGAAAAGATAGCAGTTGGTCCTCATTGTTTTATTAATATTATAGCTATTAAATTTTTCACTGACAAGATACTGCTTTATATTTTAGGCAGTTAAGCCTTTTAATTTTAGAATTGGTGGGGAATTTTATTGTGTTATAAAGCTTTGCCTAGCTACGTATTTGCTGAGAGTTAGAATCCAAGTAGAAAAAGGTCACCAAAACTTAAGTAATTCAAGGCTATCATCTCGTGCTTATAACCCCATAACACCTCAGAAAAGAAACTCATTATTGATTGTGCCTAAGGCTTAGGATAAAGTATGTCTCTGTATAGTTAATTGTACCCCACGGTACTGCATCATTTCTGCTGTGGCAAGCTCAATTTAGTTGTGTGAAAGTATTACCCAGTAAGGTTTGCAGATGGGGCTGATAGACACCCATTAATTAGGTGGCCACAGGAAATGTGGAACTGTCCGGTTGGGAAATGGGGCTCTGTAATGAATTATGTCTGGATGTGCAGGTGTTAATGGCATCTCAGCATTTGCTGATATGCACCAAGGAAAGTAAATCAAAGAACTGTTTAAAGGGGTTCAGCCGAACTTGTGTTTTGCAATGCAGATGCGTTGCGAGTGCCTGGGTCTGGATCAGATCCTAATCTGTTTCTAGTCATGGCAATATTAAGGTCATAGGAAGTCTGAGGCTGAATCTGGGTTATTTATGTCCAGGCATGTACCAGTAGTAGAATGAAGCCTAAAAACAGTGTTTGAAAATAGCAAAGGCTTATCAATCTGTATCTTTCCTATTGCAACAACAAACTCGTTAACTCGGTAGTACACAATCCTCTGGATGAGCTGGGCCCCTGTGATCTTGGAAAGAGGTAAAAAGCACCAAATTTTGTAGGAATAGCTAAGCTTCCAGTCTGACAGTACTTACTTATCATGGGAATTGTTACCTTTAAGAGCCATTTTAGCAACAAATTCAAATTTCTGCTGTTCTCCCTGGAAAGTGGCTTGAAATGAAATGTGGTGTATTGCACACCAAATTTGTATTAAAAAGCTGTGGCTTCTGAAGCATATGGCCTCCAAGGAGTTGCCAAAAATCTCCTTAAAGTCCCCTAAAATCATAATGTACCACTTGATTGCAGTCTATTGCATGGCACTTTTACAAAGTGCTATTAATGTGACTTTTCTAGATGTATCACTCTGCTTCAAATACTCCTTGCTTGTGAGTTCTGTGCTTTAGCAGAATTTACAGGCTAATAGTATAAAAAATGTAGCATCAGTTTCTCAAATTGTATTTTTCTTGATGTATGTTTTGCTGTGGCACTGTGGAAATAGAGGGGAAACAGTTCAAACCTGAAGCACTGTTTTTACAGTGCTATTGGCCTCCTGTGATTAAAGCTTCTTTTTAAAAATGAATGTGGAAAGACAAGGACTACTTTGAGCAAAGGACTTCATTGTTATGAAGGTTGTTTTTTAAGCCTAATTAGAATTATCAAAATAGAATAATTATTTATAGTAAGCATCTAAATTATTCTTTGTAATAAGCAGTCTGTTGTACCTTTGTTTTTATAGAACAGAAAACTGATAAACTGGAGATGTTTAACATTTTAGAATTCTTCTTCAGACTTTTTTCTTGTCAGTTTTCAAGTGTTCTGTGGAACTGTAAATTACTGTCTCTTGGTTTGCTTAAAATAAGTTATATAACAATAGACATTGCCAAGAAAATGGTTGCAATTGTAGAAAATTATTTTTGGCATTAAACCAAGTTTTCTTAAGCAAGTTAAATTATTTTTTTGACTCCGAGACTAATTAGTGCCACATCAAGTTATTTGGAAAAAAGTAAACTGGGTAGAATTAGCAGAAGTGTATTTTTGCTCAGTAGATGGTTTCCATGGAAAGCCCACACTACTGCTGAAAATTCTTCTGTGTGTGTGGCAGCATGTGAAGAAAAATAAGACTATGTGAAAACAAATCCTCAGAAATACAGATTAAGATAAAGTCTGCTTTGCAAATATCGGTTAAAAGATCACAGTTTTAATTCACCTAGTGCGCATAGGTGGAAAAACACTCTTTGACCAGAGCCGGATACTATGTTTGTCCAGGGTAACACCTACAGCTCGTACATCGTTCCACTGAACTGAGTGATTCATAGCCGTGTATTATTTTCCTGGATGATTAAGTAATAAGACAAGAACACGAAATGAGGAAGGAAATAAATTGGCAGTGTTTCTATAGCTACAATTCTTATGACTTAATTGTTTAATGGGAATGTGATGAGGTTCATACATCCCTAATTGGAGGAAACTGTGAGCTGATAAGATAATGTAGCACTTCAGCCAGCTGAATGATTGCTGTATTCAGTCCATGTGTACAAAATTTTAGATTAGCCTATTGATTATCTAGTTGAAATGCCTACCATGTGGAACGCTAAATTTGTCCAAGAAAAGGGTGAAAGAAACTTCAAAAGGTCTAATAAAACTCTCACACAGTTATGTACTCATTGATACAGTGCATTCACTTTTTTATGTGCACTTGGTTTAATAAGTCTGCTGCTGCACATTTAATCTTTACTGTCTTTAACTTTAGAAGCTGTTATTAATTCTTGACTTCTGCATTTAAACAAATGTACCCACACTTGCAGGCTACATAGATGTTAGGGATGAGTTTTTCAATTAAGCAAGAAGTAAGCAAGTTCTTGCATATCAAAGAAAAACAATGATTTTTGACCTGCTTGTAACAACTTTGAATTTGGATTTTATTGAAGAAATGTATTGCTTATTTTTCCAAGTATAGTTGTGAAACACTTCCTAAGAGGACATTGGAATAAAATGTGTACATTACCTAAGCAGTCCCAAAAATAAACGATAAAGTGTGATGGTTTGTAAATATAATGAGGGCAGGAACAGGTTCACATTCTTTGGTTATCATCTGGTGACCACCAGTGTCTAAAGCTGCTGCTGTCTCAGGAGTTCAGTGACGTGTGCCTGAAATCTGTGCAGTGTTTGTCAGCTGATTGGGGCGTTCCCAAAGACCATGGCACAACCCGCACCTGCTAGTCTTTCATGGCCCAAAGTGTATTCTGCATCCTGGAGTCTCTTGAGAGCTTGAGATCTCAGCTCTTCATTCTTCTGTCATGATGTTTGCATCTGCGCAGGAGCTGTGGGTCCATCTGCTTCCCCTGCTGTGGAGTGTAGAACAGAGCAGCTTGTCCCTCCTGTGCAGCATCTATGCAACTATTGCAAGAGATGCTGGAGGAAAATACAGAAATGGAAACAACAGAAGCCTATGATAACTGGAAGTTTGTAAATGGAATATTAATTTTAGCCAACTTTTTAATTCTAATGTGGCAAAGTAGATTGGAGCAGAACAGACTCGTCATTATTTAAAAGCGACTTGCAACACAAACTGATTTTTCTTCATGCACTTAAAACCACTTGCACAAGATCTCAGTCTTGGGTTAGAGGAGTTATGAAAATATATTTAAAATTAAACTTACTGGAGCATAGGCATCTTTAAAATGGGGATGCAAGTAGATTTCTAGAGACAATTAAATCAGAAATTTATTGATGACAGTCTCCCTATGGCAGAAATTCCTGTTGATTTCTGGAGGTTGCTTCAGCTGCACTCCCATATCTACCTGGGACTTTCTCACCATTTATTTCTAGGGCATAAAATCCAACAGGAACTGCATCTGCTTAGGGAAAAGGTGCCAATTGTAAATAAGAACATGGTTTATTGTTCAGCACTTCTACAACTGTAATAGTATTCTGTGATACTCAGAAGTGTAAAATATTTGTTTATAAGTCAGTAGCAAGGGGTCTGACTAAGAAATTGTTTTGTTTTTTTAAATTTAGCACAATTATCAAATATACAGTGTAAATTATGCATTTTGTTAACTAGCAGGCTTGTAGCACCTTCAGGAAACACATCTACATGAGAGGTGTCTGGTTGTAATGACGTCTCAGGGGACAGAAGGGGACATTTTAAAATTCCTATGAGAAAACAAAATACTCAGAGGGAGTGGAGAAACAACATTGTCCCAGCACACCCATTGGTGGTGGCACACTTTGTGCTAGCCTTTTCTGGTTATACTTCATGAAATACATGACTCAGCATTAAAAATATAATTGTATTAACAAAACCAACCATTAGCTGTGTCAGAGCATTTACAGTTACAGATCTTTTAACTGGATCTCTTAAGTAAAATACATTAAATGAATGAATGGAGATGCTTGTTTTTGAAAAAGCAGATCAAATGAGAGGTAACTCACTATTTTATTTTTGTTTTTTGCAAAATGTCATAAAATTAATATGTATTGTGCTTAGTGACACTTCTGAATTCTGGTAATCCAATCATATATTCATTCTTACAGTCGCACAGTCTCTCCTACAGATCTATGATGCAGAAAAAACCTTAAACCCATGCACCAGCAGGTTTGTCAATGTCTCCAGCGATATCAAATAATATATTTTGTGGTGACTGCTTTCCCCAGGTTTCATTTAGTCATAGACTCCTATAGTCTTTGTATATTGGATACTTTAATGTCACTCACTGTGGCTTAGAGCAAATACTTGTGAGCTTCACAATGAATTCTGCCTCATAACCGAGGGTTTAACCAGCAGCTTGTTCTCAGTGTCAAGTTCCATTGCACTGGTGCTGTGCTCACAAACAGGATTTGCCAAGCAGTGGTTAAAGCACTTGCTGAAACCATGGAAAAATGTGACCTGCACTTGGCAAAAACCTGGAGCTATGACACAGTTGGTGTCCTTGTGTCATCAGCTCAGGGCCCTTGCTCTTGGAGTTTAATTCCTTCTGCCTTATAGATGTCATGGTGTCCACAAATGGTACTGCACATACACCCTGAATGACTGACTTTGGCTGTTGGCAGAATTTGGGCTGCATAGAATGTATAGAAAGAAGCATTAATTGTATAGATATGATTTAAAAACATTCAGTCAGGCTTGGATTAAACCCAGTAGGCTCTTTCTGTACTAGAGAAGGCAGCATCCCACTTTTGGCCACAGGTACCTGGATGCGAACGGGAACCATAATGTAACTACAGCAGGAAAAATGGCAGCAAACCACTTGAAAGCAATTATTTTATAACTCTGCTTTGTCCTATTGGAAAAAAATGACATAAATGATGCAGTTCCCTCCTGAGTTATTTTTTAGTATTCTGTCAACAGGTGGATATGTGTCGATGAACTGAAGATACATGGGATTTTTCCGTAACTCTAAATATTGTTTAATTTCTTCCTAAAAATTTAAAATTCTAATAAGAAATTTTGCACTAGAAAGTAGATGCACATCCAGCACAATAAGTGATAGCACAAAGTTTAGGGTATTTTCCCCTGGATTTCTGGATTGGTATCTTCACGTTGGGTCATAGTATGCTCTGTGAAATCTTTCAGCTGCCCCAAAAGGTCTGTTTCTTGCCTTGCCGCCAGTACCTATAAATTCATTAATCTGGAAGACGAAAAATTTTCAACGTATTATGCTCTTTGAACCTCCTGACCTGTAGTCGTAAGGCATACATAACAGGCAGGGTCTTCTTCCCTTTAATGTACTGTCAAAAGCCAGAGGGGAAAATAGTGTGTTTTATAGAAAAGCAATAATTCTAGCTGTGCAGATTGTCAGTAACTTGACTGCTTTCTGGGAGCACTAAGAAATGGTTCCCTATGCAATTTGGTCTCTGAGGTGTGTGTTCTTAAATATTTCCCCACCAACCCTCAGATGTGCAACCGTATTGCTAATTTAGTTGTGATTGCTTACACAGTTATGGTGTATTCATTGAGATTCCACTCCTGCCTTCAGACAAAGATCCATAGTTCTTTGATAAAAGTGCGAATCTTAGAATGGCACTGTCACAGAAAAGAACAAAATTAAGGAAGGCATAAACCCATTTGACCCACTGACACAGCCACATTCATAGAGAATTTTACAAGAGACATAATTATTATGTTATTACCAGTGGGAGTAGAGCTTTTATGGCAGATAGGATCCTATTGTAATCCTTCCTTAATTTTTTTATACATATCCAAATAATTTTCAGTGAGAGTTCTGATAAGTTGAAGTAGGAAGGAATTAAACATCTTCTCCTTTCCCTTTCAGCTTAGACTGTGATATTTTATTTCTCAGGTGGTACTTTACTATAGAGAAATACGATTGACTCACTATCTCATTAATTGACTGTCTCTTATGTTTTGTACTGAAATAAACCAAACTCCATTTCCCATATTCTGTATCCTCTTGGTAACAGGACGGTAGAAGATCTAAGGGGGGAGTAAAAGGCTTTAAACTAAAATAAAACACAAAAAAAATGGGGGAGGGGGACACCAAACCAAACCTTCAAACCCCACTTCTAACAACCGTAATCTCTGTAGATTTCTTTGTATAAATATATTTATATATATATATATATATATTTACACTCTTTTAAAATATTTCACTAATGGCAATGGAAAGTTTCCTGTTTCTGTCAATAAGATTACCAGCTTTGTCTAAGAGTAAATTACAGCAAACTTACATTGCTCCTATTAATAGGTCTGGTTGCAATTCTATGATGTGGTCTCCTGAGCTGTTACCTTGCTGCTTCTCAATACATTTCCCTGCTGAAGAAGCAAAACAGCCTGACTGGTTTCATTCGAGCTGGGCTCGCTGAAGTACTGCGTTCTTAAGTGTCGTAAAGGCACATGGCATTTCAGCTGGTGAGCAATGCATTCCAGAGTGGAAGACCTGCCGGAGGTGCTTTGGTTCTGTTTAAGAGGTGAATTACACACTGTTTCAACAAAACTTCAGTAGAGGCATCTCTGAGTAGTATGTATTTTGGCTTTAAATATCAAATTCATCAAGCTTTCCAACCCCTAAATAAGATGCCTTTCAAAATCAGGACCTTACTAAATTCACAGAAGTAAATTTAGAAGCTAAGCTGTAATTGCATCTGAGCAGCCCACGGCCTGAAAAAGATTTTTTAAGAAGTGCTTTGTATGAGAAGCCTATTAAAGGGGAGCCTGAGCAGTTTATCTGATTGTGACTAATGCAGAATAAACAAACAAAGGCGGTGTTGGAGGTGCTGCTGTGCCTGAATGCAAGGAGGAAAAGAACCTTGCACTGATCCATGTGCGGCTGTGCATGCTTTGTTATTCACAGCTGGCTGAAAAATATAAGGAATTTGAAACAGACTTGCTGCAATTTTCATGCTGCTAGCATATGATAGCTTTTTAGACAGCAGATAGGGGAAAGTTGGAATATATTTTCAGGTTCTGAATGGCACGACTTCTGCAGCAGTCAGGAGCTGGCTTCTTATTTCTGTGAGCACCTGTGCACAGATGAAGGGTCAGTACTTTAATAGCCAAGGCAGTGCACATCTGGATTAGAGGTGATTGTAGAGCTGGAAATAGATCATAAACTAAGGAGATGGAACCAAAAAAGTGTTTGTGTGATTCTTGAGTGAGGTATTGCTGAGTAAGGTGCTTGATGAGTACGGGTGGAAGGGGTGGATAAGAATACCTGATTTGTGTCAGGGGGTGTGGGGCTGGGATCTGCAGCTGCTGCCAGCAATAAATAACATACAATAAATACTGAGCATCACCTTCCCTAACATCAGCCTTGGCTGGCTGTTGTCAGTACTTGGGAAATGCAGGCCTGGGAATCCCTGGGACAATCAATATCTAACCATGGCTCTGTGTGTTTTCCATTTCAAACAAACAAACAAAAGCAACTGGTACTACTAGGTTTTTTTCCTGCTGTTTCTTTATAAAATATGTCTAAGTTACCCTCTCCTGTGAATGCATTTTCCTTGGTGCAAATTCTAGGCATCCTGGTGCCTTCTCAGGTTCATACTTTTTAACATCTTTTGTGTTGGAGCTTTCTCCTTGAATTCCTGGTTTTGTCCTGCTGTTTTCAGTTCACACATATCAATGCGCCCACTCCTGTATGCCGAGTCACTCTCTTGGGAAGTGGTGTTTTTCTTTCTCCCACTCAGCTCTTGCACTGATATTGCCATGTAGCTCTATATTTAGTGGTAGCCTCTATTATTTTCTTTATCTCACTCCATAAAGAAGCTTAATTGTTTTGTTTCAGGCTTTTTATTTAGCCTGGCTGATGAGCATACCAAGTGCACTGCAGCCTCCAGGTCTGCGATTGCCCACAGATCAGAGACATTTCTGATGCCACTGATGCTTTCCAGAAGAAAGTTTATTCGGCTGCACAGTGCTGCTGCTCAGCAGGGAGGGGTGGGGCACAGCAGCCTGGTGAGGGGCTGGAAAACCCCAGTGTCCCCTAGCATACCCCTAGTGTACTTCTTATAGCTAGAAAGAAATTATATTACAGATAAATTGTATTGCTTCTTCTGGCGACTATAGTCCGTAAGGTATTCTTCCATGCATCAACAATTCCTGTGATATTTTCCATAATACTTCAGATGAAGTATTATGGAAAATATCACAGGAATATGTGTGGAAAGGAATATCCGGAACATGGATCTAGGTAACTTTTAATTCAGAAAAAATTAGAAGGGACATGGCCTACTAGGAAAAGAAAAAATGCATTACCTTGCTACTCAAGATTTTCAATTGGGGCTAAAACAAACCAGAGTTCTGCCAAAATTAAAACATATCTGTGTAGTTCTGATTTCAGTGGTGCTATCTAGAAATTGTTTGAGGTTTTAAAAAAACCTAACTGAACAACAAACAAGCAAAAACCCCAACCAAACATAGGAAAAAAAAACAACAAACCTGCCATTGAAAAGCACTCTGAGCAGCACTGTAGTAAGGGACTGCAAAGAGTGAGGCATAATCTTAGCCTGTAAACTCATAACTCAGTTTAGAGGTTTCAGTAAGGCTATTTGTGAAAACTGGTAATTTTTTTTCTAGAAAGAAATTGATTTTTAATCTGGCAAGACCTGTTTGGATGTGGTAGTGATTTAAAATGGATAATAATGCTAGGAATAAGCGAAAAAAAGCTTGCAGATAGCTCAAATAAATCAAATGTATCAAAAAGCTCCATTCATTTATTTTTCTACTGGGTACCTGAGAAGCATTAATGTGGCAAATCCTTTTCTTCCTTTTTTTTTTTAAACTGGATATATTAAAAGGTCTTATGTTGGAAAAATAAAACCTGTAAGGAAGTAAACAGAAGAGAATGTAGAATATACAGAACATATATAAGAGATAATGCCTGAAATTGTAAAACACCAAAGCAGTATCCTATTATCTGTATAGAAGTAAACAATATCTAGAACTTTAACTGAGAAATGGGTCAGTTAAAAATAATCATGTTAGTGTAAACATTTTTGTCTTAGTTTTCTTGATGTGTCCAACAGAAGAATTATTCAATGCAGTGCAATATCCAAATTTGAGCTGTGGAATGAGAAACCTGCTGTCATTTGAGGGCTGTAAGTGCAGTCTTATGTTTCAATCGAAGGTTAGTGCAAATATTCTAAATGGGATTTCAATAAAGGAAAAGAGGATAATGAGAAACTGACTCCTTCCTGTTATGGCTAGGTACATTTTATGCTTCTGATAGAAACGTGCAAACTTATCAGTAGCACATACATTTTGGAAATGTGGAGGTAACAAATCTAAATTTTGCATATACAAAGTTTATTCACCAGTACATTTTCTTGTAGATGGATATGTATTATGTGTATGGCTTACCTCTGTGTAAGGATGTAGCTCAGGGATGGAAATTCCAGCACTGATATCAGAAATGATACTACAAAAGTTCTTTTTTCTAGTGCTGTATAAATGGCTTAGCTTATTCAAAACAAATCATTGAATCTTTTCTGGATTGCATGGCATGGTTATTTTTACTCCCTTCCTTTCTTTCTCCCATCTGTCTATAAACCTATTGATTGTCCCAGTATTCTCTGGTTTTGCTGCTGATGCAGTGTATCAGTTTCCTTTTTATTGCAGGGACTTTTCCCCCCTGGTCTTTGGAGGACATTTATGTAAACTGAAACAAAGATTTGTTATAATGGTGATGTAAACAAGGGGATAAAACTGCATTGATCCAACATTGACTATAGTCAAGAGGAATAAATCACACCTTAGAAAAAAGGAATGGGGTCAATAGTTTTGAACCCTTTGTTTATTTCATATAATTCTGATATATTAAAGGTTAATTTTTTCCCTATGTTATTATTGTGCTTACTGAAATGCTCTTGACAGGCTTAAAAGAACTTTGTCAAAGGCCTGTTGAATATTTTTAGGGAGATATTTTGAATATTCTACTCTACAGATTCAGGTAGTTAACAACCTTCTGAATAGGTTGTATGGCTCCTATCAGACTGATTAAAGGACATGTTGGGTTAGGCTCTTCATATCTTAAATGTTCTTTCAATTCTCTAGGCACAGGATTAAAGCAACTAGTTTTTGGGACACTTGTTTCCAGATTCCTTCCAAAGTTACTTAGCAAGCTGTGTTCATTGAAAAGCACAGCAAGTAGGGGTTGATCCTAAAAGTCAAGGTTCAAATTAGAATGGAGGTAATAAATCATGTCTCTGAACAGAAAAGCTGTGTTCAATATATTTATCCTTATAAAGACTGCATAGAAATTAAAACGTGTAACTCTAGAAAATTAGTTTGTAAATATTTCTGTTGCTTCTTGAAACTACCCTTGCTTAGGTGGAAGATATCTTTCTGAAGTGTTTTGGTTTTCTATATGCAAATTTTATATAAAGGCAGTGTTCTCGTATGATTGATCCTGTTATCTGAAGGCTAAAAGTACAGACAATAACTTCAAAGGAGTGCCAATAATTTATATTTCTAAGTGCAGTATACCCTCTCCTGTGTTTTCAAATCACACTTGTCTTAGCACTTAATAAGTTGATTTCTTCTTAAAGACTAATTTCTTCTAATACTTTTATGGAGCTCAGGCAGAACTATTTCTAACAAAGAATATATTCTGATCCTAAGGTCTGCTGATTCAGTCTACCGGGCTATACTTTGTGGCAAACTTTCTTCTAAGGCACAATGCTAGGGAGGTCAGTGTTCCAGGGGTGGAGCTGATCCTGTGTCACAGTGAAGCAAAAAAGTGTAAACGAGCTAAAAAAAAATTTGACAGATTGGTATGGAATGGGTACTACAACTCAGTAGTGCCTAAATTTCTCATTGGAAAGTCATAAAGTTATTTTAGGCTACAGCAGTCTTGTATATCTTGCAATAATTCTCTTAGCATGTGCTGCTGGGTCCCTTACGCCACAGTGGAGCCACCTGGTGTGGCATTGCCACAAGCATCTCTGTTCAGTGTTTGGATTCAAGATCATCATTTCCTAATTTCATAGTTCACATGTAACCACAGCTGGGAAGGAAAGGTCTCTGGCCATCACCAGAACTAGCAAAGCTCTTGCAGAACTCCTGAAAGTTCTCCCTACTCTTTCCAGAGCACACATTGTGAAATCACCTGCTGCATGCAGTGGATGGAAGCTCACTGGAAAGTTGGTTTTGTTTGTAGTCAACACAGATCTAATGCAGGCTGTTATCTGCAGCTCTGGGAATTACCTGAAGCCTGGGCTGTAGGAAATGCCTGCCACATGTTCAAGGTAGTGAATTGCTAGTCTCCTACTGCTCTCCTTACAACTTGCAGCATGAAATTATTTCATTCTTCTCTTCCAAGAAAAGTTAATGAGTTACAGACAATAAGGCAAAGCTGCCTGCTGTAGCAAGAATCTACCTGAAATGTAAAAATGGTGGTCTATATAAAAATGGAATGCATCTCATTTCTCTTTCAAGTGAAGATGTGAATGAGCTTGACTTTGCTTTGTATACTTAATTTTGAATATGCATTTTTGTTTGTTTTGCACCTAACCATGAGACACTGATATTTGCAGCTATGAATTCTTCATGATAATCCATGTAAACTTCACCTAACTATCTGAGATCTGTAAGAATGTATTAGAGAGACTGTACCTAAAATCTTTATTGACCATAAAAAGACTTTTAAAAATGTAGGAAACCAGATCAGTTCAGTCATTTTAAGTAAGTTTTTTTTCTAGAATACTGTTTAGCAAAATAAAAAGTGTTGCTCAGTAAAGATCACTTCAGTGACTATGGAGACCTGAATCCCCCTGGCTCTAGTTCAAATAGCTACTCATATTCCCCAGACAGTTAAAAGCTAAGAATTTGTTACAGAGAGAAGCAGGAAATAAAAAATGCTAGTAAATAACACTGCAAACAGCTTTGCATGATCACACTTCAGTGGTTTTGATTTGGTAAACAGCACAATGATATCAAATTGAACTACTTAATCATTAAATAAAGAGATGTGACCTATACAAGGTAATTCTAATTAAAATCCAGTGTCGGTGCACTGCAATTTATTGCATCCATTGCAAGCTTTTTGCTTTCAAAACTAATTAGACTGACATGAAGAGAACCTGTTTTAATATTAAGGACCTCATACTCATAAATTTGTGGTACCTAATGCCTGTTTCATCCTCATGTCTTGTCTAATTTATCCTCTAAAGGTGTGTTTGCTTTCCTTCACAAAGATTTTACCCTCCCTTACCTGCTGCATACCTTGGTTGTGCTCTTCTCAAAATATTCTCTTCAAGTATGGGGGGTTTTTTACAGGGCGTTTGGGGGGATGTTTTTATTTGTTTGTTTGGGGGGTGGGGTTTTTCTGGTTTTTTGGTTGGTTGGTTTTGTTTTGTGTTCTTGTTTGTGCCTCGGTTTATTCTGTGGGGGTTTTTTAAATAATGTGGATCTATTAATGAATTATTTCTTGGCTTACCATAAACCATTTGAGGTCACATTCTCTCTTGTCAATGAAGTAATTGCAGCTGATCTTGTTCATCATGCTTTGGAGTTGGAAATCTGGATAAGAAAAGACATTTTATCATCAAGTAACCTTATAGATTGCTATTTCAGTAATGGTGTGTTTTCAGAAATGTTGATATGCTAATGTTTGGCAAACTTTACCAATGGACATGCTAATAGCTAAATGTTTTAACAGAAAGGCTTAACAGTAAAGTGAAAAATACTGTACGTGGTGTGGTGTGCATGGCCAGTGAGCACAGCTTGTAAATGCATGTGCAAAGCTTAAGGATAAACCAGCATGTTTTGGGATTTAGTTTAGAGAAAGGAGAAGCACTTCTCCTCAAAAGAAATCTCAGATACCTGTTGTTCATTTTTATGTTTATGAAGCTAAAGACGTTGTGAATGTGATAATTGACTATTAGTATTTGCTTCTTTAAAGTAATTTCTAGAAGTTGCTAACACAGTACTAGCTTATAATTTTACTTTAAAAATATGCCCAGTGATTTCCTTTGAGCTTTCATTTATATACTCCCCTCACAGCCACCACCAGAGGCAGGCTTCCTGGGCACTTGCAGTTCTGTTTTTGAATTCTTTGAATCCTTGAGGATGCTAGAAATGGGGCTTTCTTCCTTTAAGTATACAGCATATTTAAAGCATGATGGTAATTTAAATAAGCCAATAATTCTTCCCAAAGATGAGTTGTTTAAGCCCAGGCTCATTTCTATTTAAGCATGATCGAAGGCAGGTTTCTTCCAAGCGCTTGACATGTTTCTGTTTCCAGGAAAACCAGGAAATCACTGGAACTAGAAAAGGCTAGTCTGTGTGATGGCTCCCACCCCAAAACGCCCAGAAAGACACTTTGATCTCTCGCTCCACACTTCCAGATGCAGGCAGGGTCCCCTTGCCGTTGTACCTGGAGGTAAACCACTGACCTGCCAGGGTTTGGCTCCCAGCATTGTCAACTCTGCAGTGTCAAAGGTGCTTCACTTCACATGCTTTGGGCCAGTTAAATTTTCCATTTCTCTTTCTTTGTAATAGCTGGTTCAAAAATCTGTTTTCATATTTGCATTATCTTTCTCTGGTTCCTTAAAAAGAAAAACAATTTATATTATCTGGAAATCCCACTCTATTGGGTTTCACTGCCGGCAAAAGTGTGCTAATGGTAAGCAGTAAGATTTGGCTTAGAATTGAATTTCTCTAGGTTTTCTGTAAACAAGTCTTAAATATGAAATTATAAGATAATATTAAATTATTTTGGGCGCAGTAGTTTGTATTAACACAGTTCTATTTTCTGACTTTCCCTCATCCCATTTTTAATGTATTAGCTCAAAATCGTATTTGTTTCTGTCAGACAACACTGGAATATAATTACAATTTCAAGTGTAGTCCAGTTTTGCATGATGTTTTTTCCTTTTTCATTTTTTTTTAAATATAGTGAACAATGTAGCGTACTGGAGAGAGGTAAACAGCAGAAAATCTTTCATTTTAGGGACTTCGTTGTCATAGAACAAGACTCATGCCTACTCCTTAATCATGAGGAGATGCTGTTTATTCAGATTTGGATATGAATACATGTAAAATTCTCGGATTAATAAAAGCAAGGTTGTTTAATAGTTCCAGCACAAAGTGATTTCTGATCCAAGTGAAATAATCCTCAAAAAGCAGAATTCAGTTTAGAGTTTGGAAATTTGAGAGCAATATAGCGGGGTACACAAGTTGTATAATTCTTCAGTGTAGTTCAGCTCAGTTTTTATTCCTATTGATTTAGTGTTTGGGGGTGGTGTTTTTCAAATTCATGATTTGTGCTATTCTTCAGAAGTATTTGGAATTTCTGAAAATTGTTAGATTTCTGGGTCAGTTTGATATCTTTGAGAATCTTGGTGCTCTGGAAGGACCTCCTGGTTGATTGATATTTGATGTTGTAGATAGCTATGCCATATTACCCATTTTATAAACCATTAATTACATAGACACCTTTAGTTTTGGAGCCAAGCCTTGGTTAATTTCAATTGCTAATCATTCCTCTTGTAAAGTGACCTCACTCCATTTCATTTTTCCTCTCCTTTGCTTTCAGGACAAAAAAAAACTAGTCCCCAGATGTAATCCTTTCTTTTGTTTATGGTGAATTATCATCCTGAGTGGATGGGGGCTTTGTTTTCTGCTGGAATAGCCCAGGATGTCAAACCTAGTCATTGATACAGAGCTGTGGAGGAAATGAGGATAAAAGGAACGGATTATGATAAGATTGTAAAAAGCTATCTAAATCTATTCCAAACCTCAATGAATAAAGCAAGTGTGAAAGATAATGCTGAGAACACTAAATACGCTGAATACTAGAAAATTTTGACAAACATTATTCAAATTTGTATTTCAAGTTCCCTGTTGAGGGAGAAATGAGAGAGGATGCTGTCTTGTTGAGAGGCATGAGGATTACTGAAGTCTCATTCTTGTTTCTCTAAATTTTACTGAACCTGTGAAAGGAGGAAGTATAAAATGTCAGCAATCAAATGAACGTTGAACTTTGCTAGCAAGGTAGATTCGATGTTTCCCATGAAGAGACATCTTATTTGACTGGAAAATACCTTGTCTCCAATTTCTTTTCTAATGTGTTGGTTTCTCGCTGTCAAAAAGTGCTGTTGCGTTTCTGGCGTTTCAGCATCAATCCTGTGCTATCACAAAGCTGCCGCCGTGGGCTGTCAGGCCCGCACAGCCTCAATTGGCAGAGTTATCTGTCTTCAGCAGGATTAGACAGAAATATGTCTCATTCACATGATGCTCCAGCCTTAGGCTGCACCAGCCCCGGGAAACTTGAGTACATTAGCTTCAAAGGAACTGTCTGCAACCTCTTCTGACAGCATATTTTACAAAGTACCCTCCAATCTATTCCTCAAGCTGTTTTCTCTGTCTCTTTAATATTTACTCTTTGTATTGTATAAATACTTTACCACTTGTCTCTGGCAGTTCTGTAATAGAAAGTGTTAGACCATTCCTTTGTAAGTTTACCTTAGTTATGTGCTAATATATTTCCAGCACAAAATGGTCCTGTACTTGGAGCAGAAGAAATACATAAATGACAGGACAGTGCTTATTAAAGACTGTCCCCAAATGCCCGCTGTATCATGATATGAACAGTTTTCTTCAAAATTAATATGCTCCATGGCTTTATTTGGTGGGGGAAATAAGAAATTATGTGACTATATCATCTGAGAAACTCTTGTCATCATCTTATTTAGGCCTCACCTCGATTATTGCAATCTTATATTAGAAGAAACATAGCTACAAAAAATAATTATCTTCATGACTCGGTGCACATGTAGTCATGCTCGTGTTATGTATATATACACACACTTATAACTGCACATATATAACCTGCGATGAACGTTTTATTTTTTAGGAAATTGCATCCCCCGAGCAGCCCTAGTTTGCCTTTAAAATATTAGGCTATAAGTTGTGTTTATTCTCTTTGGGTTAAGCTATGTCATTCTTCAAATAGCCTGGTGCTACATATAATAGCATTTAGTGACTGTGTGAGCTGCTTGTTATCAGAGAATGCAGCTTACAAATTGCATATTCTTAATAGTAACATAGTCTGCCTTGTTTTTTATGTCACTTCAACTCATACATACCTCAACATCTGCACATCCCACCCAGGCTATGATAACTAAATGAAACTGCAAAATGTGAAGTTAATATTCCCAAAAAAGTTGGTATTTAGGTACTGACAAGGTTTCTTACTTTTCTGATGCACTGGAGGAATGAGATTTCAACTTCCCCGTGAGAGTGTTGCTGGTTTTATTGCTCCGTGTAGGGCAGGCAGGGATACAGGAAATATGGTTGGGAAAGCATCATGAGACCATGATGCCTTGGAAATCCCAATTTCAGCTGCGTCTGTTTTGACAGTGTAGAAATGATCGTACAAACATGAATGGCTGCAATGTGCTGTCCATTTCTGCTGTGAATGCTTTCACCGAGGAAAGCAAAGAGAAAAGTATCCTTCCAAAGGGAATATATTGAAATTGTAAACCCCACAAGAACCAAACATAGGCCTGCCTCCCTGAAAAACTGTCCAACATAAAATACAGTAAAGTTCAAGAGTGTAGAGTCATGTATTCCCATAAATACACACACCCCCTTTTTTCTCATTGTACTTGGAAGTGAACACAAAGGAGTTTCGTGTGATATATGTGGAGAGATACTTTTAAAATTGACTGCTGCAATATTTTGGAAGCTGCTCCTTGGCTACCATGTTGTCTTAGTGGAGTTGTCTCATACTGCACTGGCCTTCCTCATGTCTCTACCAACAGCACAGCCACAAAAAGAAACCAAGGAGCCTTTTTCAGCTTCAGACCTGTTCAGCATAGTTTTGTGGACAAGAAGGAATGATCCTTCTTTCTTGGATTTTTGTTGCTGTTGGGGTTTCTTTGAAAAATAGAGAGCCTCTAAAAATTTAGCTTCTCTGAAATGGTTCCTGTTATCCATAAAATTTCATGTTCAGAGCAGACATTAAGCTACAAAAGACCGTGTAACTCCTTGCAAATGTGTTGTTTTGCCACTAATACAATTTTTTGTCTAACAAACAGATTTTTATGGCTAAAAACTTAGAAATCCAATTTTAAAAAATGAGGATTATAGACCATACACAGAAAGTAATTATTTTGAAAAACTCAACTCTTGGAGAACAATGCACAACAAATGTGTCCAGGATACTTTGAGCTGAATGATAATTATGATGAAAGTTTGTGGGGCTTTTTGTTTTGTCATGTTGAGGGTTTTTTGGGGTTTTTTTGGTGGGGTTTTTTTGGGGTTTTTTGTTTGGTTGGTTGGTTTTGAGGTTTGGTTGGTTTTTTTTTGGAGCAAATGTTGCCAGGGATGCATCTGCGAACTTTTCTATTCAAAAAAAGTCTCTTTCTGAGATAAGCTGTGCAATTCACCCTGGCCCATTCGGGCTCTGCTCAGGCTTTGCAGCTAATAGGCAGCAGCTCAGGGCAGAGTCTGACTTTCTGAACAACTGCAAGGCTTGGTGGTTTCAGTCATGCTGGGCTTGATTTGAGGGCAGGAAGCTTTGCTGCTGTTCTGCTGTCAGTGCTAAATAGCAAGTCAAGAGGAGGATGTTCCTGCCAGATTTTAATGCAGAGAGAACACAGAAATTGCACAGGGGCTGACGGTGTTTGCTAAGTTAAAATGTGTGGTGTTAAGAAAGGTATCAAAGAAGTCAAATTGTGGGATGGGGAGAAGCTAGAAACCTGCTAAGATGGAAGGAAAAGATGCACATGGAGGGAAGTGGAGGGGAGTAAGTCCAATTTTGCTTTTTGAATACTAATTCAGAAGCTCCACCAGTGTTGTAGCAACACCAGAGAGTCTGTTTTGGCCTGAAGATGTTTCATGAGCCATAGATGTAGTGTTGGAAGTGTGTACATGGAGGATTTATCATTGTAAAGGGGAGTTTAGGTACTGTATGTCTACAATGCGTTTTATATGAAGGTGTGCACATCTCTGGGAGTTTCACAGTACGAGATGTGGATGCTTAATTACTTATTCTACAGAATGTCATTAGTGAGAGGTCTTTAATACAAGATCTTTCACGCACAATAACTATGCAATTTTTTCCTACTGATATCTGTCCTTTAACTTGTGTGAATAATCTTGTTTTCTCCAGTGCTAGTCTGGAGGTATCTGTGTGCTGGATGGTTTGCCATTTCCAGGGTATAGATTAGTCAGTCAGTCGCTGCAAGCCGGAGATGAGCCTACCTGCTTTCCCATCTGTGGGAACACTAATTAGAGTTTTCTTTCTCTTTCAGGCACAATTTTTTCCTGAAACTTGAAGGAACTTAATTATCTCTGAGAGTTTTTCTGTCCCCTACCCTGTGTCAGTTGGATAAAATTAAACAGAAGAGGTTCTCAGTTATTAAGTTAAAAACATCACATAAGTTTTATTGCCCTAGGATTGAGGACTAAAAAGGTATTTATATTATGGCAGCACTTCATTGATAGAGCTACCGTAGTCCTAAGACATCCATTCTGGTCATGGGAATTTTTCCCTTCTGTCAAGTATTCATTTCCATAATACAATGGGATGAAGATCAGATTCTTCCCATAATCAACAGCAGTGGTGCAAGTGCAGACACTGGCAAGAAGATAGGTAGGATGCAGGAGAGATGCTGCTCAGGTATTCATTCTCTCTGACTTCGCTGGGTTATTTTTAAAATATCCTTTCACATAATGTTACATAAAGAAGATGGTTTTGAATGGCTTTTTCTTTTACTTAACCTTCATAAAGGTACTCAGCAATGAGGTTTTCCTAAATGTCTGTCTGTGCTACTCTGGAAATAAGCTGTTACAATGTTAACTAGACCTTCATTTGCCCTTCTTCATATGTTAGCATCGGTAATGTTCTGATTTTGTGACTACAGTGTAGTTCTCTGGGGAGCAATTTGCCCCAGTTAGACCATCTGAAAACAGTTACTTCATGTTCATTATCCCTTAGTAATTCAGCTATTCCTTCAGTAATTAATACTATTTTAATTAAAATTTTAGATATATCTCCCTGTACGTACTTGGGCATAACCTAAAGGTATCCCAAAATTTTTATGTTCCCTGGTTTTTATTGCAGCTTTCTCCCTTATTATTAAAATAGTGAAATGATGAAACTAAAGCTGCACAACTGAAGGGCTCATTATTGTTTATTGCACAGGGTAAAATGTGTGCCTAGGACCACTCAGGATCAGGCCACATATTTATCTCTCCAAATAAGTCTCTAAACTGCAGTTAATATCAAATTCTGTACATCCGCTGGTATGGGTTTTGGTTGTTTAGTTGCTGTTGTTGGGGCTTTTGTTTCATTTCTGCCAGCACTTTCTATTATACAGGTTTGTACAAACACCTAGGAAAACTTTAGAGCCAGAAGTGAGCAGTGCAATAAAATAAACTTTTCTTCTCAGCATGAAGTTGAAGCCACTCTTTCACGTTGCAGCTAAACAAGCACTTAAACGAGTGTTTAAATATTTGAATTAAGTGTACAGATATGGCCAGGCCTTTGCTTTGCATGTGTCAATGGATAAGAAAATAGTTTGATTTTGTTTCTGGTTGTAAAACTTACAGGAATGCATTATTTCTGACAGCTTCAACCTTCTGCTATATGACATTCACTTAATTTGAACCATCTATAAATTATCATCGGGGTTTGAGTTTTCCCCCCTACATAAACACATGTTCTCATCTTATGAGGCTATAGATGGGCACATCTTCTCAAAAGCAGTGCTGTTTCTGGTGCAAGAACAATGCTGAGTGTGTTTTCTTTATTCTGGTAAGGAGACTGCCTTTAATAGAACAGGAGAAAGAAAACATTTGACAGCTATTACAAAATGGAGTCTATTGCTGCTGTTTTAGGAAAGCATCAGCAAGTATTTGGATTGTTGCTACATCATTAAGCTTCAGAAAGTAATTCTCCTCTACAAACCATTTATGTGGTTTAGAAGGAAATAGCAAAGTTTTACATTAGGGAAAAACTTTCAGAAGTTTTTTGTTGGTGGTTTTTGGAGTTGTTTTTTTTCTTTTAACCTTTCCTCTACCCTAAAAATCTCTCAATATCAAGGTTGAATCTGAAATTCAAGACGGGTCCTTCTTGGCACATATTTCATCAACAATGAACTTTCTGTATCAGAGTTTCAAAGTAAAAGGATGAAGACACACAGCAGTTTTAAATACAGTGTCTTTGGGGAAAAGAGAAGATAACTGATGGTTGAAGGTTTGAACCAGCTTGCCTTCTGGAGTCCAGGGAGTGAGAGGATTTGCTGATGGTTCTGCACTTTGATGGTTTTGTCATTTAATTCCCTGTTCAGGACTGCAAGTACTTTTTACTGATAGAGACACTATTCTCTCTGCCTCCGTCTCCTTTGCTCCTAAAGGAAAAATGACAATCCCGGGATGTGTCCTTTGCCCTCTACTTCCTTCTGGCTTAGCATCTGTGGCAAGATTTCTCATTTATTCTGTCTAAAACTCAAATTTTTGCTCCTAAATCCCAGCCTTGGGCTGTTGCTGGTGCTGAGCAGCCTGGCTGTGGCTCTGGTGGGGCAGGTGGGAGCTGAGCTCTGCCCAGGCTCGTGGGCAGGGCACCTGGTGCCTTTCCAAAGCACTCCCGACAATCCTGGTGAGGGTCTGAACAGCACTGCTGCTCCCTCAGCTGGAGCTCCAGGCTGGCCCATCTCCTGCTCCCACCTGGAGGAGTAAGTGCTGCTCTTGGTCCTTTCCTCCTCTCTCTTCAGCCTAGCGATGCACTGCCACGAAGGGTGAGGGTGGGCTCCTTTGACGGGGGAGCAAAGGGTTCTGTCATTTGTAGGTTACACCTGAACATCAAAGAGAAGGTTGTCATATTTGATCAGAAAAAGGGTGGTTTAGACCAGCAGAAGAGTCATGGGAATGTCCAGGGTTGGGAGACAGTTAAGGGAGGATGTCCATGATATAAAAAATCTGTAGGAAAAGAAGGGTCCTGAGGAGGAAGAACAAACTGGAGAGAAATACCTCTACCAGCGTGTGCTCTAAAACTCTTGTCACGTCCCACCTAGAGTCCTTGAAACAGCACTGCCTTCCGCAAATTCCTATAACTCATTTCTTTGCTTAAGAATCAGTCTGGACGCAGAGCTCTGTCTCATGGCTCATTCGAAGCTTACACCTACGGGGCAGAAAGCTTTGGTGTGACTCTGCTGATCAGTGCTGTAGTACCCTGCAAATACCCCATGTCCACATGGCAGACACTGCTGGCAATGTCAGTCTTAATATTTTACAGTCATCAATCCAAGCGAAACAGAGTGATCTTACTGTGCTGGCAAGAAAGAAAAGCTTGCATTACCCCAGCTAAAGCCATTTTAAGAATTACAGCTCAGAAATCAAATTTCTTGTTTAAGCCTGCCTGAATAGTGCCAGCCAGTCGAGGATTTGGGGTGTCAAGATATGCACTAGTCAGTCAGCTTGGTGAGAAACATGTGGGAAGTGCAAGGCTGGCCATTCTCCCTGCCAGGATCTCCAGTGTCCCTGCTTTGCAAGCATGAACAGATATGAATGCAGTGTGCAACTCCTGACAGTCATACCCTGTCTGCTGGCACCCTGTCTCCTGTTCTGGACACAATTCCCTGACAGTTTCTTTCTAATCCGGTTTGTCTCCTGCTCCTCACCTGGTTTGATGCTGCTGTTTCTTCAGATAGCACATCATTTGTTCAGTCAATGCTAGGTTGCATTTTTTCTTACTCCATCTCCTCCTCAGCCAAGAGAAGAAACATGAGTGTTGAAGTGGAAATCTGCAGTGGGAGATGACCTTCAGACTCCCTGTTTTTATAACAGCAGAACAGATCTTATTTGCTACTGAACGATGTGAACTGTAGGCAATGAGCAGCAGTGTCCCACTTATGGCTATTGTGAGCAGTGCAAGCTCATGTTCCTGCAGGAGAAGGGAAAACATCAAGATAACCTGAAGAGATCTCTTTCAGAATTTCCCTCTTTTCAAAATTTCAGAGTTGCCTTTTAGCCCACGCTGTTTATTGCTGAAAATGCCTTGACTCATATTTGTGAGGGATGCTTTGTGCTTGGTGTGAACAGCCACGCAGCCCTCTAGCTGATTCTGCACTGCTGCCAGCGCAGGGGGAAAAAGATACCTTCCCGATCTTGTCAGAAATCCTATCTTGAAACATCCTCCTTTTTCTTATTAGAAATAAGGGGAATCACCATCCGTGGAGGTAAGGAAAGACTGGACATGGCACTTAATGCCATGGTCTAGGTGTGTAGTCAAACTCTGTACTTGATGATCTCAGGGGTCTTTTCCAACCTCATAGATTCTGTGATAGCACAGTCCCAAGTTATCAGGATAACCCATCTTTTAGAAATCAGTTACATATTTTGAAACCCCCTGAAGGTTCTCCCCAGGCGAGGTAAATCCTGCAGTTCCCATCACTTCGCCTGGTTGTACGGATTTCAATCTCTTGCAGATTTTAACTGTTTCTTCACTTATTTTGTGAGATAGTTGCATTTCCCCAAGTGCTTGAACAGGGACCGTCTGGCTCTTTCCTTGAGGTCAGTATAACACAGAAACTCCTGTTCCTGCAGTGGGCGAAGCAGCCTGCATGTACCCAGGAAGGAAGGAATGTGGGGAGTGACACTGTTTTGATGCACTTCTTGTTGACACTGAGTCCCTGGACACTCTTTGAAATAGTTTCTTTTTTATAAAAGCAACACTGTTGTTTTCATTAACAAACTTCTTGATGTGTCTTGCTCTGAGGGAGCTTTTAGTAGCTATACATTATGTACACATGTACATGCCTGTGCGTAGAAATATAGTGGCTGAATTTATGGCATGAGCTATTACAGCTTTCCTTTTTAAGTGCTCACAAGCGAGACTATGAAAATTTAAAAGCAGCTACAGTGAAGCTGTTGATTGACTAATACAGAATTACTCAATCTATGTCTAAGCAGTTTGAGCCATACTAACAAGACCAAGATGAAAGGTTAGTTTCTGCTCTTCGAGTAAATAGCCTTGCAAATGCCTTTTTTAAATTCTGTCATGCTGAATTACATGGCTCTTATCATTTGCAGATCTTTTTTGAAAGCAGCCCCAGGTTACATGCATATTGGATTACCGTGCATCAAAGAGATTAAAATAGGTGTGCTATAAAGATAAGGATTTTTTTGTATTCTACTCACAAAAAAAAAAAAAAATTTGTATTGAAAAGACCCTTTAGAGAAAACAAAAAAGGGCTCAGAGGAACCAAACTGAAAGAAGCAGCTTGTAGAAAACTGCAGAATGGCTGACAGGCTCCTGACAGTATTCATTGGTACTTTCTTTCTGGCTTTAATGTGTGTTTTATATCCTCGTGAAGAAGCATAAAGTTGGGCATTAACACGTGAGAACAGAAACTGCTTACACATTATTGACTCATTTTATAGTCTTTTGGAATTATAAAGAACTTTCAGGTGCTAATCTTCTTGGGCAGTCTTCATTGACAGAACCAACATGAATTTACAGGTAACCAAATGTAAAGTAGCAACATGTGAAATCATTTAGGAATTTTAGAGGAAGAGTTGAGAATTTTTTTATCTTGAGGTATGGAAATTTGGAAGTTTCATTTGATCTCATAATCTATTAGCAATAAAAAGTCCATAACATGAAATGGTGAAGGAATTATATGTTGCTATTCATAAAAGCATTTCAAAGAGCTGCCTGTACACCAAAACCAATTAGATAATTGAAAATGCAGTTAAAATGTGGAAAAACAGGAGGTTCTAGAGGGGAATGCTTTGTGAAAATGTCATATACATGTGCCTGCCTCTTACTTGTGTTGGCTGATGGAGAATCCAAGCTCTGAGAAAGGCTCTTGCACTTCACGTCAATAATTGTGTTCTTGACAACTGATAGATATCTAAGGTTAATTTGAGGAGCCTTGGAGGTGCAGTGTTTGTTGGAAGGGTCTGGGGTATTGAGTTACTCAACTTGTGAGGTAAACAGAAGCATGAAACCATGTGTGCGGCATCAACTATAACCCAAAAGAGGTCCTTTGCAATTCGTTATGTTCTCTAGACAATCCAAAAAGGGCTAGGTTTGGAGGGTTTCACACAAACCTCCAGATTATCTGAATATTTTTATTTAGAACATTATGAGAATCAAATGTGTTAGCGTATTTTACCAGTGTCATAAACTACTGAAACAAAGCAGTATTAGAAGGAAATAGAATAAAGTCAAGGTGCTAGAAGGGAGGGGGATGGAGGTGTGGGGGTGGAGTTCAACTGGGGAGAACTGTATATGTAATTCACCACATTTTGGGAAAAAAAAAAAAAAAGGAATATTTAGTTTTAATACCAAAAGTGAAAGAGAGTGGGAAGCTGTACACTCTGGTGGCCTGTCCCAGGGTACGTGGAGTGGGAGAGAAGGAACTGTCCCCATCTGTCCTGGTGAAGGGTCACAGGGGAAGGAAGAGCTCCCAGCCCAGTTCCTCTAGGTCAAACACATCTGGTGAAGAGAGGAAAGTGTTCTCCACCTCTTTGTGCACCAGTGTGGTCTGGGAGCTTCACAGGACACTCCCCTGGTTCCCCCAGGTTTATGAGAGTGCATTCCCTGCCCCTTTCCCTGTGCTCTCTGTTTACAGTGCCATGCTTCACTCCATGGATGGAGCTGGGGTTTGCACTCTGCTCTTCTTGCAGGTGTTTCTGAGCACATCCTCAAGCTAAAGGCTCACCCATGTAATTAAAATATCGTTCAGATTGCACTCCAAGACCAAGCACCTTATTGTGCTGGCAGTGACTAATTGCTAAGAGTTCCCAGTACTGATCGATCAATTCTCTGAAATCAATGGATTCAGTGAAGATTACCACATTGACTGCTCAGCTTTTCTGATGCACCATATCATCTCAATAATTGTCCCTCATGTGCCTCCCTCATGTCTGACCCTATGTTACAGCACAGCAAAGGCAAAACACAACATTTGACTTTTCCTTAAGCCTACCATCACCATCTAAGCCTGCGGATGGCACCTCTGGGCCCATCTCTCAGGGACTCTCTTCAGGCCAGTTGGCTTCTCTGAAATGATTTCTGACAAATTTACCCTGCCCTGGGGAAGTGACCTGCCTGTGGGTAAAATTGGTACTGGAGTTTTTGCTGTTCTGCTGCTTTGGATGCAGCCAAGACAGTGGAATTTGTAGAGGAACACCTATTTATCAAGCAATATTGAACTTTCTACGTGAATTACTTTGCACTCACAAGCCAATAGTTAGTACAACTCTAAAACTGAAAATACTTCAAAATATTTGCATATAAAAATTTCTTGCAACCTCATAACCTGCAGCATTCACAAGATGTTTATTTTAAAATTATCTTGCAAGTAATAATTTTGAAATAATAATTTTATGAGAGCTTAATTTTGCCTCCATACTAGATGTGGTAAATTAACCTTTGCAGCAACATTTGACATTAAATTTTACTCCATTTTTGTAAAATTCAATCAAAATTAATTTGACCAAGAGAATGAAAAATTCTAAAATTCTCAAAAAAAATCTTTACATTGATGTTTGTGGGGAGAAAGAAATCTCAGCCAATGTAAGTGATTCTTCACGTAACAAAGTCCATGAAAATGTGAATATACTGATCCTGAGCTATTGTTAGATTTCATACAAATTCAAGGCAGTATTTTACACATGTAAATGAATGTTGTTATTGTTTTCATTAAGAGCAGACTAATTATAAAAATAAATGCAGGTGTTGTGGCTGTGCTTAATGCCTAAATAGTTACAGGTTTGGCACTAAATGGAGGACCTTTGGTTCAATCCAGAGGGTTAAGCTCTGCTTTGATAAATGATTAAGCATACTGAAATTCACATTGCTTAAAGCATCTGTGGTTGAGGAGCATTTTCTTCAAGCTGTATAGCAAGGGATTAAAGTAAAAGAAAGGAGTTTTTATTGTATGATAATAACTCTTTAGGCTTTAATGCTTATTGCATTCAGGAAAAACATCAAGGCTCTGATTTTTCATCTTCACTCTTCTCAGATGACTTTTGTCTTTATATGACTGTATTACATATTCTCCTGAATAAATTCTGAATGGCTGGTTAGCAGGAAAATAAAGCAAGCCCGAGCATTTTATAGCCTTAAATTAGGGACAAATCACTAGAATTTTTTTGTGAATGCTATTTGTAGTAGATTTTAGTAAAAACAATTGCACAGTGGTAGTGTGAAAACTTTGATTAAGAATTAATCTTTTGTAGTTTAGATGGCATTAAGTTATAAGTTATTATTGAAGAAACTGGCTCAATCTAATCTTCAGAATGGTGATGGTTTTCTTCTTAACCAAGAAAAAAAATCTCAGTAGATAATTAATGGTAGATTTTGAGCTCCTCTGATTGAAAGAGCAAGGTTAAAAGGTATTTTGGAACAAAGAAAACAGCAGAACAAAATGTACGTTTTTCTCATTTAGTTTTGTCTGTCATGAAATGGATTTTAAAAAAGCCTACAGCAACAATAGAAATGGAATGTCTAAACAGGTACAAGAGTAACCTACTAGCAAGTAGGTGCAAGAGTTTGGATTAGCAAACAAATTGCCAGCTTCCTTTCAAGTTTTAGATAAATGCTGCAATTACTGAACTAGAAATCCAACTATATTTTATATTTTGTTTCATTTAAAGCTGTAATTCTGACAATGACTGAACAGAAACTGTAAACAGATATCTTATCTGTGATGTGGTTTAGTAGAAGTTGGAAGGAAGGACTTCAGTTCTATGTAGCATTCAGTAATGAGTAACAATCAGGCTCCTCAGTGTGTTAAAAACCATTCCATGTTTGCAGCAGAAAACAGATATTCTGATAGAAAATACATTTGGTTTCTCAGTCCTTCTTAAGATTTTATGACCAGTCTTGAAATGCCAGCAAAGTTTTATGTCATCAAATGCTTGTGAAGCCACTGACTTTCCTTGAAAGGTAGTAAATTTTAAGCTTGAGCTGCTGAAACATCGGCACTCATGTAGGACTTGATCTGATGTCTACTTAGGACAAGAAGTGTGCTTGTCTTGGCTTCAGCAGACATCAGATCAGCCATACTTGCCAGCCTTCCCTTATTTTGTAACCAGTGTAGTATTTTAAAACCTTTCTAAATATTGATTAAATTCTTGATTGAGATAAATTGAGATAGATCATGGATAAGCTTTCTTTCTGGTTTTTTCTGGGTTTTTGTTGGGGTTTTTTGGTTCGGTTTGTTTTTTTGGGTTTTTTTTAAGGAAAGGAGCAAAATGTTCCAGAGGTATGAGAAGGAATTAAAAGTCAAGTGAGCAGCAGCTACCATAGTTTTAGCTGGAACAGTGTGGAGAACAGGAGCAGAAAAGCAGACAGGCAAAAGCAGCACCTGAGGAGGAAAAAGTTCTAACAAGAGTCAAGTTGTTGGTGTCACTGGAAAATAAGAGAAAATAAGAGCAGGCAGAAAGAGAGAGTCATAAATATCAAATCATCATCATGTCACCAGGAGAAGACTTCTTTTCCTGTGACAACATATCCCTTAGTGATGTCTTTCAGGTGACCTAGGTTTTGACTATACCATGAACATAACATAGCAGAAAATTACTTCAACCTCAGACATTAAAATATCCAAAAGAAGAATTGCTTCCCCAAGATGTTGTTAACAAGCGCTCCAGGAAAATGTAGCACGTGAGAGATGAATGTAAGGATTAAAACCTGGAAGTCTGAGTCCCCTGCTGTCACTGAAATGCTTTGAAGCCACGCTGAAATGATGACATTGCCTCCACACTGTACCATGAACAGACAAACCATGCACTTGTGTGTGCTGTTCATGGAACAGCAGCACAGGGCACTTGGGGGAGTCGTATTTTCAAGGGCTTTTAAACTTTGCCTGAACAGGCCACTGATGTGAATCTTGTCTTTCTCCAAATGATTATTTTTGCTTTCTCGTTTCACTTTCATGTTAAAAATTACAGCTGATATCTGATGCACTGGAGTAATGAAGTAAAACAATGGAGATAAATCATAGACTTGATTTACAGAGTTGCTGAGGTTTCACTCCGAGCTGATGAACTGAGGAAGACAGAGATGAGACACTGAGTCACGTGCTCCAGACTGGTCTCTTACCCTTTGAGCAATTTGTCAAAATCCTAACGTTGGTTAGAAAAGATACAGAAATATTGTTTTGACAAATGATGCGTGGTACAGGACCTTATATTGTATTCCAAATGCCAGTGTCTCTTTCTGTTCAGCCTCAATCCAGTCCCAAGCAGAATGCTGCCAGTGCCTATGAAAGCCTATTCCTACATGGAAACAGCTGCTTGTTTTATTCTCACAGGTGCTTTTTAGTTCTGATGTGCTTTGGATGAACATAAACCCTTTTTTGTGGTTTGCTTTAGTGGTAAAAAATTAATTCGTTTTCTTATTGGATGAAATATTCATTGAGTATTCCACGCAGTTCTTCATTTCTTCCCTGCCATGTGCTCCGGAAAGCTGTCAGGGTGCGGGAATGGCTGGCGCAGAGGACTGGACATAATTTTCCTTCCAGCAGTTGAATTGGGGTGATACCCTCTCCCTAGGGAGCCAAGTGGGATATTTTAAAAATTCCAGAGGTGATGGGAGGTAGTCTCAACGTTGCAATTGCACAGAGCTCAAAGGAACCAAATGAGGATGCAGGGCCTTTTTCCAGCTTTTGAGAGAAAACAATAGGGTGCAAGTGAAATGCATTGACAACATGATTTGTTAGGCCTGAAAAGCGACAAATGAGCTATAATATGCAAAGTGCAAACCTATGCACTTAAGTAAAAACAAAAATTTCAGCAATAAGCCAGAAGCTCTTCAGCTGAGAAGGCCAGGAGAACAGAAGGCCCTTGGAGCATTAATTAGTTGGAGATTGGCTAGGGGCCAGCTCTAAGCTGTAATTGCAAAAAACACAGATGTATCAGCTGAACTTCTTTCAGCTAAGGAAGCGCCAAATCTTGTCTAGAATACTATACACTCGTAGAGTTAAGCATATTTGAAAGATATGAAACAGGTGAAACAAAGTTTTGAGACTGATGTAAATGAGGGCCTGGAGAGTCCCTGCTGGACTTCCCCTCCAGAAGGGAAAGGAGGGGGGGAAAAAAATCTTTTTTTGATTACAAATCTGCCTGTGGGGATTTTCTCAAGCAACAGCACAGTTCTTGGCAACAGGAACAGTCTTGTTGGGATGACAGTGTGGAAATTTGCTTCCAAGTTCTTCTACTGTTTGACTTAGGGTTGAGGGACTGTTATCTTTTCCCATCATGTGAATTCCGTCAGCCAGAAGAGGAAAGTTCAGGCTCCATGTGAATATCTGTGCAATATCTGCCTTGCAACAGCTATTTAAGATCCTTGTGGGGATATTAAACAAAACAAGGGCTGAGCATAGATCACTGTCCAGTGATCAAACCAGAAAAATAAAAAGGCAGAGAAGACATAACTTCAGAAAACAAACAAACAAAATACAATAAAAAATACCCAAAGCCGAAAACAGTGTTAGTGCACTGATCAGTGCATGTTTACATGTATATAACTATTTTAAATTATGTATATGCTCACATGGTAAATGCTGTCTGAAAACCTGAATTTCCTGAGCCCCTAATCTAATACAAGTTTGAGGCAAGGCATGATATGCTATAGTAGAGCTTACCCTGAACATTACTCAAAAGTCTTTTGAGTTATGTAGACCTAAAGTACTGGAATTTAAAAGTTTATATCACATGTGCAAACAATATTTTACTTTTTTCTGTAATATAAAAAATAACTTAATCTTTCCCCTAAGCAGTGCATGAAGTGCCCTGTGACAGGCACACTTCAGTTTTATAGCAATGTTCCTGTAAGCATTATGCAAAGTGGTAATTTCAAGCAGCTCCAAGTCCCAGATTAAATGATGTCTGGTAATTAACTACCATCTTTGTTGGACTGTCTTTATTTTCCAGAATGAGTCTAAAAGCTAGAAATGTTCTCTTCCATGGCTGTGTTCAGTAAGGTGTCTAAACTGTTGCTGTTGTTAGTGCTTCAGTAGAGCAAAGCAGGCAATTGATTTGCTGAGCTATTAAAATGCATGGATTATGCATACAGTAGGGATAACGATTCGCAAAGTATAGATTTAAAAAAATCTGTTGCCTTCAGAATCAAATACAGCCTATCATGCATAGAAATAATCTGCAGTGGAGCCAAGAATTTCAAAGATGTTGAAAGTACGGATTTCTATAAAGTACTTGGGACAGGGACCCTTTCCCCCTCATCCTTTCCTTCCATTCTTTGAACAGTCAAGTTCTGAAATTTAATTTTTAGATCAGTGGAAATCTATTATAGATGTCAAACTGCATAGGACATTTAATCAGATAATTTTTGCAATCCTATTACAAGTTGCCTCATGCCAGATTCTGTATTTTCTCTTTGAGTGAGAAGTGGAAAATGTCCAGGCAGGATGACAGACACAATGACAGTTCCAGAGCTTAAAATCCCAAGTCCTGTAGCAATATTTGCAACATTGAACTGTCTTGTACTTTAACACTCAATTTAATTATGGAAAATATTGATATCACCAGGAATCTATTTGTTTTGAGTGTATCCACGCAGGAAGCTGAAATTCCCTCTGAAGATGGTGATAGGCACAAATGATGTAAAATCTCCGTCTGAAAAATTCTAGGCAGGTATCTTGTTGGGTTTTGCTGCTGGCCTACTGTTGGGCCTTTGCAGGATAGGAATGCTAGAATTAGGAACATCAGAATTATGCACTTCCATTTTCAGGGGAGAAAAACATTTTTCATTAGTGTGGAAGTGTTATTTTAATACAATTGTGGAGGCACCCTACTCTAGAGACATTAAGTGCTATTTCTCCCACCTCCCCAAGGGTGAGGTCAGCTGAGTGGCTTCAGTTCAAGCACTGTCCCCCCGCCAAATCTGTACAGTGATTGCTGATAGCGATAGGAGTTTGATGCTGATTATAAGCATTTGTTTTGCTTCATTCTGGGACGCATAAGAGGCTTGCTCTATGTATTTGTCTCTCCAGAAGCTTTATTAATGTAGGATGTTGTTGGTCCACTTTAGTGCGTATGCAGAACACTGGGAAAAGTAGATTTTAAGGATGGAGGCATTGCAAATGCCTCAGCAGGCTACCCTCAGCTATTTCATCAAACCTAAGTAAATAGTTATGTGTTGTCCCCTCCATGACTAATTGCTTTCAGTCTGCATAAGACCTGAAAGGACTGGCATGCAGAAGGATATGAGGGCAATACAGTGGTGCTTCCTGATCCCTTATTTTGAAGTGGGTGACTGTGTTTCCACTTGTTCAAGTAAGGTGACACTCTTGGTTTACTTTTAAAATGTGTAGTAAAATTACCACTAGGTAACTTCTGTTCCGACTTCTGGTTCTGTACAATCTTTTCTAAGTAAGCATTTTCTGCCAAATGAGATCAGCCCATGTCTCTCTCCCCAGTGTACAGTTACTTTGCTTTTCTCATAAGGAAGGTGCTGTGCCGAGGTAGTTTCTGTGAAACAAATGTCTCACTTCAAGTCATTCTGTACAAGTGTCCTTCAAAGGGGAAGCCCAAAATGGATATTGTCTGTTTCCCTTTAAAATAAATTTTACCTTGCTGTCCATCAAGCACCTGATTTTATCAATTTCTTTGTTTTGTGTGGGGCAAAACAGTGGCTTTTATCTACAAACCCCTGTGCTGTGGGGATTCAGGTTGTTTTGATGTCTCTCACTTTCTGTCTCCCTGTTTTTTAAAGAGCTTTTGTTTTATTTATGTGTGTGTACTTGGAGGCATTTTCAAAGTAGCATCTCATAGATAAAATCATAAACATTTTATAGATGGATATATAAAAACACAGTAAGTGTGTGCAAATCTAAGATTGCTGCTTATTTTCATAATCAGTCTTGATTTCTCCGCTGACCCTCATTTTCTCTCAGTAATGTGTCAAGAAGGGACAGCAATTTTTCAAACGATATGTTTACTGACGAGAATTGCATATCAGAATTACTAACTATAAAGGAAATATTTATATATTTGATTGTAAAATGCTCAGTAGTGCTGAGTATTGCCACATTGACTTGTTTGCATACAGTTTTATTACCTCAATATCTTTCTGTTATTAGCATTCTTTATATCCGCTGTCTATTTTTATGCTCTCTATTTATAGTTAAATTAGAATATTCTCATGAAGCCCAAATTATTCTGAGATTATAGTCTCTGTCAATGGTGACTTTTTATTTCTTCTTTTGTCTTCTCCTTTATCTTTTTGAGCAGTACAATTGAAATTACCCTCTCTAATTTTGGCACAATACATCATGAGAGTTCAAATTACCTAAGGTCAAAAACCTTTTTCCAGGAGGACTTGCATACTAAATGTATCAAGAAACACGTTGTAACTCTTAAAAGGCAAAGTGATGAATAAGTTATCAAAGGAAGTTTTAACAGAAGTGGAAGTAATATATATCCCAAAGGAAGCTATTATGAGCCCATTAATATCACAAGCCAAAGTTTTACTTACTGAATATAATCTAAATTGCATTGAACTCCCCAACCATCAAGGGAAATACTCAGTTGCTGTGGTCTTGTGGTTGATTCACTTCTTTGATTTCCTCAAATATCTTTTTTCCTCCCTTGTTTGTTTACATGAACAGTTCAAATTCAATTAAATAAACAACAGTGATTTGGAAAGTCATTGTTTATAACAGGGTGATGTTCCTTGATGCCATTGAACAACAGAGAAAATTTCCTTGCTCATGCTGACGTGATACCTCCAAACCTTATGGGACTTGAGCCATACAGTGCTCTTTGTGCAGTGTTCTTTAGACCCTCTGAGCACATCAGGTTCTGGGGTGATTTCCCTGTTGTGCAGAGCACCTGTAAATGCTGAGCACTGAGGTGCTGTGGGTGCTAAAGTGTCTTTGGCACAGAGCAGAGGAAGCCTGGTTTGTGTGTGCCCTCTGGAAAGGCATCTCCTGCAGCGCTCTGCTGCCCAGCCCTGCTCCACGTGGGTTCCATGACACATGGCCTTCCTTTCTCATCCTTTTTGGTAGAGAGGTTAGCTTGTCCTCAAGACTTAAATGCATCCCCAGAATAGATACTGTGCTGCAGGTAACTACTGACAGCATGGATTTTACCTCGAGATAGATATCTGTTCTCACAAAACCACAAAAAGGCACGGTGTTTAAGGACAAGCTTGCTTTCTGTTTGGGAGAGTGAGATGTAGTTCTGGTATATATAAGGAAAATGTCTAGGTCAAAGAAAAAGAAGTTTGTCTTTGGGCTGAGCTGTCTCCAGAAGGCTGTGGGACAGGGGCAGGGCTGCATGCCTGCACTTCCCCCTGCCAGGGGCTTAAAAGTTCTGGCACTTTGCACAGATTTGTTTCTAAAGTGGGTCTCTGTAGTCTTCTCACACAGGAATTTTCTTCTAAAAGAAAAGAATGTTAGGTAACTTGAGCGTGTTAAAATTCTTCGTGGCACATGAATGTATTCTTTCACTTACTTCTTATGAAGTAAGAAGTAGTTGCTTGTTTGTGTGCCCTTTGTGTGCTGGGCGGTGAGCAAGCCCCGCAACGCTCAGCAGCTTCTGCAGGTGACCAGCCCTTGCCCCTCCTTGCTGGGAGCCGAGTCAGAGGATGGGCTCACCGAGGGAATGTCGCAGAGTTGAGCAGTCCCCATTTGATCAGTACCGAATAGCCTTCACTCACAGCTTGTCTGTTATAAAAAAGGATGAGCATGGACTAAATATGAAGCAAAGAAATTTGGACCTGCATGCTTTTTTCAGGCCAACTCCCAGCACCCAGGAGGTATCTTGGGGTAGCGGATAATGATCACTAAATTGTGTTATCTCCTAGCAGGGAAGCAAGTTTATGCCATTTCTCCTCAGTGAGGGAAGGTTTGAAGTTACTTTTTTCTTTATTTCATCATACAGAGCCAAATATAGTCCATATATTTTATGTGGCTAGTTTTTTAACCTACCCCATCTGAAATATTTATTAGTGTCTAAATTACATTTTGGTAGGCCATTAGCCCCACTCCCCCTTTCCTGCTCACCAAATTAAAATGTTATCCTAAGATACATAAGAAAAAATCAATTAAATAGGATGAACTCTCAGATAATCCCACCCCTACAATGGAAAGAACAAAGCTGAGCACTGAGACGGTTTTGTAACAATTAGCTTCAGTCAGACAAAAGCTTTTGAAGGATTCTACTTCTTTATTTATTCTTTCTGTTATGGCTTTTTAGAGTGGTGCATTCAACAATCGATTGTACAGTACATACCAAATAGCCAAGCATCCTTAGTAGGTACTTATTATGTATGCCCTTCACATTTTCTGGCAGCTTCAGTTCTATGACTCATTTTATCATGAGCTTCCACTTTGATGGCCTTTAAACTATCTATCCATGGCTGTTAAAATGACTGCAAAGTTTGAAATCCTTTCCTGGCACGACTTAATTCTATAACCCAATTAAATCAGATGGTGTGAGCTGTTTCTTGAGCATTTTTGCTTGTATCTCTTATTACTTTATCATCAGCTTTTCAAATCCTAGAGTTTGAAGGTTTTTAAAGTTTCCTTTGTTATTGTGGAATGCAGCTGAAGCAACTTTGTTGCAAAACTCTTTTTGATAAGCACTTAATGGTTAAAAGACTTAAAATAGAATTTTTAATTTGTTCATGAAAAACACTGAATGTATTTTGGAATATGCATCAGATTCTTATGAGCATGGCTAGATTAGATTAGCATATCCTGCTGGGTCATACATGGGCTCTGAAATGCCTGTTTATTCTTGCTGTTGCTTTTCCAGAGAGAATCCTGCATATAATTCTTGTTTGCAGTGTGTCTGTGTGCAATAAGAGCATACAGTGTGACATTATTCTGTGCTGTCATAGCAGAAGATGGCACACCTCTCTCTATTTACATTAAAATGGTCATGCTGAACAGAGTGACCATCTCCCTGTGCCTCAGGTGCATCCTGACTCCATTTCCTGTCAGATTCCTGTGCAGGAGTCTGCTCCTGCCTGCTGTTGGGAGCAGCAAGCCAGCCCTGCCCGTGTGTGACAGCTCTGCATTTCAGCTGCACATCTCCAGCCATGCCATCCCAGGGGGACAGGAGAGGATGGAGTTACTTAGTTTATTAGTTATACTTAGGCAAATGTGAAAGCGGGTTAACTTTTGTCCTTCCCTTCACGGCAGGGAGCAACATTTGTGCCTCCCTTGGATCCTGCTGCTCCATCTCCTGTCTGCCTTAAGTACCTCCGAGCTGACTGGAGTTTTGAAGGATTTCTGAGTCACAAATTTGATTTATTCTGCATTTGATCTAGACAGTAGGAGAAATGATTTTGGTATAATTTTGAGAACTTTTCTTATTATGTTTTGATGAACTCAAGCAATACATATTTCAATACTAAGAGAAGCCGCGAATATATGTGATGGTCCTGACACCATCGTATGTAAACATATGCAAATATATGTGGTGGTCCTGAGAAGACATCACTCCAAGACTGTCATTAACTTTTTTTTTTTTTTTCTCCAAGATATGGGTGGGGACATCAGGTTGACTTGTACCAGGTTAAAAAAGGAGCTAGTGTCAGAGCCAAAGTATAATCATTAATAATGCCAGGCTCTCATACATTTAATTAGAGCACAGCTTTTTCTTGTTCAGTCTTTAGTGCTAGAGAAAATAATTGGCAGAGTACTTGTCTTCCTTGGTTCTGTTTGAGTACTAATCTCAGATTATAAAACTTTAAACTCTTCAGGAGTTACTGGATTTCTCTGTTCAACCATCAGGAACTGTGGAGTTTTTAATTGACAATATTGGACAGAATCACAGTGCTGAAGAGAGATTTGAGGGATGTCACCCTTCGCTTGTATTTTCTATTAGTTCGGTTTCTAATGTGTAACACTTATTTGAAGAGCTACTAATGAAATACAAGTGTGGAGGTCAGATTTTCACCTTATTCTCCTGCTGAGTTCATGACATTCAAAGGAATCAGGACATGTTTGTATTTCTGTCTTTCCAGATTTGAATTTACATCAGATAAGCCATTTAGAAGTCAAACCCGCTTTCTGTAGCAAGCAAAACTTTTCTGAAATAAAAATTGCCTTATGTTAAAAGCTTTTTTTTTTCTTTTTGGTAAAATGAAGCTAAAATTATTTATGATCAGAACTCATATTTATAAGACGTGACTAAGAACAGGAACAGAACATTTGGAATAACAGAGGATGTACCTCTACCTGTAGTTTTAAATGTAAAGTATATTTTATAATTAAAAACAGAAAAGCCTGGAGGAGGTAAAATACTGGTTATTTAAAAATAATTACATAATCATGTTTTGAAACCTCTGCATGCTTAGGATTTTCAGATAGAAAGGGTTTGTGGAGTTTTTCTTTAATGCACAGGGAACTTAGGTGTATTCTGCCAGTTAGCATTAATCAGAGGCGCCCAAATAATTCTCCTATTGTGTTGAAGGAATCTCATGGAGTATAAACCACCAATGACATTTTTATACAAGTGGAAATGCAAAAATATCTTTTTACAGACCTGAATCTTTAAAGTGAGAATGCTGCATTAGGTGTTTATGGTGCATAGCCAATAATACGTTTTAAGTTACAGTTTTCTCATGATCCAAAAAGCTGGTGATATATGGCAAATCTTTTTGTTGGTATTCCAATTGTAAGTAAACATTATATATACAAGAAACAAACACTAGTCATTTATGAAATTATCTAATTCCAAATTAATTCATTATGTACTTAATAAATTTTAAGGACAAGTACCTAAATTCTCTGAGTAAATGAAGCAAAGCAATTTCATTTTCTCCTTAAGGCTGATACAAGCCACTGAAAATAGTGAAGTCTTGTCTTTGGTCATGCTTTGTACTAATAAATGTGTAAAATATCACCTCCTAAATATGTATGAGTGCCATAGTGCAGCACTTGATAGGATGATGAACATAAAGATGTCAAAGAACAGCTCAGTCTAACAGAGAAAAATAACTAAAAATTACAGGAAAGCGTTAGTGCCAAAAATACAACTTGGGTCTTCTTTGGGTTTTTAAAGAGACAGAGTTTCTTTCTAATGTTCCACTGAACACTTGTGCAAAAAGGCACAATTAAAGCGCAAGTGAGTGTGGCGTGAGCCTGATCTCCTGCAAGCCCTTGGGGCACAGTGCCTTACATGTTCTATTTTTGCCATGCCGAACACCTTCCTGCCCTCCACTCCCAGACACACGTGGGGACTTTCAGAAACAGAGGGCAGTTTATTTATTATGCCACAGTAAATCTGGAGGCTTGGACTAAGCTCAAGGTGCACTGTCTCAGGCGGGTCTGGGCACACGATGGGGGTGGGTACAGGATGTGGTGCAGTCCTGTGAGAGGGACCTGAGAAGCGTTTGTACCACAGGGTTGCCAGGTATTGCAGTTTTATAGCCTTTTCATCCTATTGCACAGAAATCTGTTCATAAGGAAATTATGATGTTATTTTGTAAGAATTAGAACAGTTAATCTGTTAGAAGTTTGGTTGTAGTTAAATTACTATTCATCTGAAATGAATATATTTTTTCTTCCTGGTTTAATTAAAAGCCTGCTACGCAGGACTGCTAGTTACCCTACAATTAAATTCCTTTCAGTTAGATCTCTCTCATTTGGGGACCTCTCATCCAAATTCCAGATTTCTGTATGCCTTCAGAATACATTTAGTACTAAATATAGAACAGGGTCATGATCAGACTTGGCTAGTCTTTAACATTTTCAAAAAGATTTTTCAGAAGGCTGGAATTGTTAGATGTAGCTTGATAATTCTGCTTTTTCTCTGAGATGAATAAAGCTAGCTCTTAAAAAGTATGACACAATCTAATCTTTTGATGTCTCTTAACTCCAAAGAAAATGAAATCTTTCCGGAGGGAGGTCCAAAGAAACTCCAGAAAGAATTTGGAAGACCTTTGAAAATGATAACCAGCTGGTTGTGAAGCAGCAGGCTGCTACTACATGAAAGTGCTCCAAAGCTAATAATAACCTGGAAATAATGGCTGGTGAGCTTATGCTTTCAGAATATCTGGCTGAGTACATCCCCTTCATCTGATACCTAAGTATTTCAGCTCAGAGACCACCTGTGCAAATCATCAAGGATGGGAGGTATAGAGACATACCATGAAATGTGTTCCTCACACTAAATAACCCCAGCTACCCTGTCTTTGGGTAAATGACTTTTGACATGCAACATATGAGACTGTATTATCCTTGTTTAAAAAGAGCACTGTGTATACACACAGAAAGTTATTTCTCTCTTTTCTCTAAAAGATGGAAAGATGTATAGCTTGTAAAATGGCATTTTGATTGAGTATGCTTTGAAAATTATATGCTTTATTTAAATGTCTGCTCCAGTGGTACTCTGGCTCAGACAGGACGCACACGTATGGGAAGACATATTTAAGATCTCAAAGCTTACGTCACTGCTGAATAATTCAATCTTTGTTGCATTACCCATGTGAAACAGGTTACTGATAAATGTTATTCCATGGACTGGCTCTTCCAGCCTCAGAGAGCCTTGGGGTTATGTGTGCACTATGTAACTTCAACACCATGGAGACAGAAAGATCTGCCTTGAATTAGGTCAGAAGTCAGTATGGTACAGACATTTTTAGGTATTACCTATCCAATACAGGAGATTGATAAATATTCCAGAAAGATGGAGTTCTTTTTACGGTAAAACAGGCTTATCTTCTTTTCACGATGCTCAGCTGTATCACGTAGACCAATACACCTGTAATATCCATGCTTGTTAGCTTGCCCCAGTGGTGAGCTAATGAACACAAAGGAAAACCCAGAGTAATTAATACAAATGGAGTTGGCTCTGCTGTGCATCTTTATAATGCATTGTGTCACTGAATTTCTCTGGTTGCACTGACATCTGCCACTCTGCGCTGAAGTGCATGTGAGAACCTGGCCTGTCACTCTGCTGAAGGGCTGTGTTTGTCAGGGAGCGGAAGGCTGATCTGGAAGCTCAGGACATGTTTTTCCTTGCTGAGCAGGGAGTCAGTGGTGTGCAGAGATCCTTTTGGACTGGGTGCATCACCCCTAATATCTATTATGCGCTGTCTTCTGAAGAGGATGCCTCAATTTGAAACTGGTGATATTGGGTGATGCATCAGAAATGAGTCTCTCTTACCAGATCCTAAGCAAGGTCTCATCCCACTGCTGTCCCCAGAAACCAGGAGGGGATGAGAGAACAATCAATTACAATTTACAGCACTGCAACCATAAGTTGTGTTATATGGGTGCTTTGAACGACAGGCAATGTCCTTGTAAAGGGGCCAGAAGTCTTGGCTTCAACTTCTCAGCTCTTTCACTGTGTGAACGGTGCCACAAATTCTGCTGGGCTGAGTGCTTGGAAACTAAACAGGTATTTTGGTAAACTTAAGTTGTGAGGAAAAAAGGTTTCCCTATGTGACTACTCAGCACTTAGAAAATGTGAGCAGACTAGTATGCATTGTGAAATGCTTTGAAATAAGCAACTGAATAAAAAATGGCTAAGGAGCTAAAGAGACAAAGGAGATGGTGGCAGGGGAGGGAAGAGAGAATGAGCAACTGAATAATAAGTAAGAAATAGAAGCGACCTAAAGGGAAAAAAGAAGTGAACAAAAGCAAAGATTAATGGGTTTGTGAACCAGTGTATGCAGAAAGAGTGAGAACTGATCTCTCACAGAATTAGAGGCCATCAGAGCCATAATTTCAAACCAAGGTATCCAGAATTTGACATCTAAACCTAAATGGCAACACTAAAGTCAGTGGTCTGATTTGAAAAGCAATCCAGGCCTTGCTGGTGTAAATTGACACAGCACTGAGGTCAGGGGAGGCTTTATTCCTCCCTGCAAGAAGGCTGTAGCAAGGTGGAGATTGGGCTCTTCTCCTAAGAAACTTGCAACAGGGCAAGAGGAAATGGCCTCAAGCTGTGCCAGGGAAGGCTCAGGTTGGACATCAGGAGGAGTTTCCTCCCTGAAAGGTTGGTTAAGCATTGGAATGGGCTGCCCAGGGAGGTGCTGGAGTCACCATCCCTGGAAGCATTCAAGAAACGACTGGAGCACAGTGCCATGGGCCAGCTGAAAAAGTGGCATTCGCTCAAAGGTTGGACTCAATGATTTTGGAGGTCTTCTCCAACCTTGATTATTCTATGATTTTGGTAAACAAATAGATCTGAAAACGTTTGAAAGAAAATGAAGTTATATAAAGCAATTTAACCACTCATGTGAAAGTTGGCAGTTTGGAATGGGAATGCAAGGATTGCTTGGTTAACTTTAAAAAGACTCTTACTTCCAAAGGCTTTATCCTTTCTTTTGAAAGGCGAAATAGTCAGACCTCCTTTTGTAATATGGTATCTGTAAATACAAGGTAGATTTTTTTAGAGATATTGAATACCCCTGAAATCCATAACTATTGAATTAGAAGAGCTAAAAATAATCAGTATAAGGATCACTAATCTTGCTTTCAAAATAGTAAAAAACGTGTTTCCACATATGCATATTGTATAAATTGTCAATCTTACTAGGGAATTAAAACACAGAGGGAAATATGTTTAGTCACTGTGCATATACTCCAGCAGGAGGAAGATAGAACTGTTTTAAGAAAATTTTGTTTATTTCTTCAATCATAAATATGAGACAAAACATTAATTGAGGTTTTGCTAAATTGAACTCAGTTTTGCTACATTTATTTGCTGTATTTACAAATGTGCAAGTGGAAATATAAGATGGATGTGGCAGAAAGCCAGACTGGAGTGTAGCTGCAAAAAAAAAAAAACATCTAGAAAAGCATTAGGATTAAGCAGCTTTAATTATAGCACTATTTGCTTTGTTCCGCTAGGATCCTTAATCAAAACAAAACACTTTTTTCCTCTTGATCCTTCATTGTTATTGCATGCACACATACATGTGCAACAGTTAATTACTGTAAAAGCACAGAGCTCGTTTCCTCCCAGTCTAATCTCTGATTGTGATTAATTCAGAATATAAAATAATGTGCTTATTAAAGGAGGAAACATCTTTATATATTTAAAGCAAAATCAAAGTTGCATGTATGTGCTTTGCAGCACATCTTAAATGTCTTCTCTTTGAGGAGCAGCCTCTCTGTAGCAAAGTTTTTTACCAGCTTGGAATGTACTCTGGCAACAAAAGCTTGAAAGAAACACTTCTGGACTTCAGTAAGGCTTTTGATATGCGATCACCTGGGAAATCATGCACGTGGAATAAAATGAGGACCAAGAGGAAAAATCTAATGTGACTGAAGAGCTGCTTGGAGAGGACATCATGAAGTATATGGAGGGGTACTCACCAAAGTGGATGAGTTCCTCAAAGACCTGTATTGGAGTGGTCCAAATAAAATAGTATGGTGATGAAACTGCCTGGGGGAAAAAAGCAAGCTGGAAGGCTTTATTAGGGTATTACACATGAAAAAAGAAAAGGATTATTTTTTTCTTTTTAGTGAAATTATAAAAGGAAAAGTAACTGTAATAACAGTAGTTGTCAATGCACATTCAAGGTTTAATCACAAACTCTTTATCTATGCAACAAAGAGTTCCACAAAGTGGAGGTTCTCAAGATTTGCTGACGACTAGTTTATCTGAATATATTTATGCATCCCCAATACCTGGGGCTCCTGAGTGTGCCAAGGGCTTGAACAAGCACACTGTGGCCTTGCTGCATGTGTGGCAACCTGGTTTGAGTAGGTGTGTATGGAACTCAAACCATCTGAGTTCAAGGCACCATGAAGTTCTTAGCTGAAATACTGTATTTAATTCTTGAAAACTGACTTCAGGCTAGAGTGGAGAGGAGCTGTGGTGTCTGCCAGTGGTTGCAGGAATATTAGCAGCAGCTAGCATGGAGTGGTGGCTCCATAGGGAGCTGATGGCCACGGAGCACAGCAGTGTGCAGCCCTGCCAGCTCAATCCTGGCAGCTGTGCAGTGTCCTGCCCCAGCTGTGTTACACACACATAAATGCAATGTTTTAACTCTTTAAATTGGAGTGGAAAGACAAGATCTTACTAACTAGCATGGTGACTACCTGGATTTGTTTGAAAGATTAGCTTCTGATGGATTCTTGTACTGAGGTTTAATGCTCTGCTGTGGAGGAGACTGCAGGGTTTCCCCACTGTGTGATTTGCTCTAGAAGGGGCTCCTGTGCCCTAAAACTCAGCCCATTCCCTGTACTCTATGGAATGGTTTTTGCAATTCTGGTGTCTGTACGGAGGGATCAGCAAGTGAAGGTGTCTTGTTAGGCACCATCTCTGCTCTGCTGCACCTCAGATACATTCATCTCTGCTCAATATTTTACCTAAAGAGGGTTAAATAAAAAGAGCTATTTGATATTGTATTTCTGTTAATGAATGGCTTGGCGTTGCATTAAGCAGGGACTCCTCAGGCAGCACATCTTTGTTTCAGATGATTTTTGTTGTAGTTTTGGTTAGCATTGCTTATCTGCTGGTGCAGTGCTCTTTCACCTTTCAGGATTGAATCTGTCATGCCTATTAACTGTCCCTTGATACAGTTTTGTGTGTCATAAAGGGCCTTGAAACTGAATTTAATGTACTTGAGAATAATCTTGATTCTTTCAACCCCCTTGTGTGCAATTTAAGGAAACAATGGTATCTGTTAAAAATTTAGAGGAGAAAAGCAGCGGATTTACAATCCCTGGGAGGAGGTTGTAAACTCTTACTGGGGTGCTTATAAAAGGACATTATCACATTTGAAAAGCAGAGGCAGTAGAAAACAACTGTCAGAGCTGTAACCTTCAGGCTGCATTTTCTCCTTGAGGAAACCAGTTCCGTATAACCTACGTTTTTTATGCAAGAAACTGCTTTTTTTTTCTTGTTTGACTTTTAAAAATTATCATTTCAGACGTTGTGGTGGTGGTGCAGTAGAACAAACACTAATAGCTTTGCAAAGGGTGATCCTAGCCCTGTACCGATTGGCACCCAGTGATATTGAGATTTTGATAGCTAGAGAGAGAGAGAGCTAGAAGTACTTTTAACAGCATGCGAACGCTTTATGGTTTTAGGCTAGGATAGCTGATTGTGTGTGAGCCCCAGCAAGGTGTGCCGTGGCTGGCAGGCAGCGTAATTGCACTGCATAGCCTTCCCTGAGATAAATTAATTGTCAATCTCCAGCGCGATTTTGCTGGCCTCGCTTCTGCATTGCAAAAAGGGAAATCATCATACTTCCCACTTTCTTTGGTAGCATTAGAATAAAAACTACACAGGAATGAGATGTGAAGACTGAGGCACCCGGGGCTGTAGCTTGTGGAGGCTGTGGGTGCTGGTGATAAGGCTCAAATCCAGCACCAGAGAGGAGCTGCTAGAAATATGCTATCATATATAGAGAGAGCTGCTACTAGTAATCATATTGATACAAAACAGATTCATATGAAGGACAGAAACACCCATCGTCTGTGCACTACCTGCCTGTTTCCAAATTTTAGTGGCCATTACTCTCCCTTTTGTCTGGGCAGCTGAACCACTCACTTTTAGGCATTCATGTCATTGCCGCTATGGAGTACTTTATGCTTTGTTACCAAATTATTTTGGAAAGATGTCTTACAGTAAATAGAGGATGATACTGAAGGTAATCAGGTGTAATTGAATTCCATCTCTGTTATAATATTAAGTAAGAGAAAAATAGTTGTAGCTTCAAAAGTGTTAGGCACTTGTAGGGCTGCCTGTGATTCCAACTCAGAAAACAAAAAAGATTCTGTGGGGAAAAAAAAATGCTCAACTATGCTGTAAAATAGTTGTAAATAACCTGAAATGTGTGTAGAATTACTAACTGAAAATTAAAGGATGCAAACACTTGCTAAGAAAAAGCTTTGTTTTGCTTAAAATTATTGTTTTGCTTATAATTATTAATTATAATTACAGACAAATATTAAAGGGTGTCTGCCCAGACACCTCATTATCTGCATGATACGCAGATCATACTTAAATTATATGACTAGAATAGTCAATGTGACAACAGAAAGGATTCTCATTGGTACCTTTCTGTCATATTTAGGAAGAATCCTGAGATTAAAAATTTTGTGTGAACCAGCAAAGGATTGTACTTGCACTGGTAATTAAAATATCTCTTCTGGTCTTCTAAGGGTCTAATATTGAAATTCCAGCTGTGTGAAAGACTTGTACCACTTTGTAACTCTGACTTGAAAGAGCTGCACATTTTTAATGTTCAAAAAATAATAGGCTTTCCCTGAAGAAGCCATTAGGTACCTTTCTTCTGTATGTTTTTTCCCCCTAGTTTTTCAGTTCTTTCTAATCTTCAATTCTGTAAAAGTTAATATTGTCTATTACTTTAATTTACATCAGATAAAGGGTGACTCTTCCATAAAGCAAACACATCCAAATTTAACTGAAGGTATTACTTCTTGGAAGTAGTTGAAGTTAACAACCCATCCTCCACCTGAAATGAAATGTCCTTTATTGATGTCTCTGTTTATATTCATCAGCCAATTCTTACTACAAATATGGTCTACATCAGTCTTGTGGTTAGCAATTGACTTTCTGATAGAGAAAAGTTACTGTGCCACATTTATGAATTAGGAGTCCTCTTTCAAGAGAATTGACTCCTCTTCTACTTTGAATTGTTTGCATAAGGACTTTTAAAAATTATTCATTGTATACCTCCAACAGCTTCTTTGTTGCTTGAGCAGAAGGGCAGAATCACCTCTCTCGTCCTGCTGGGCCTGAGTCTTTGCTGCAGCCCAGGCTGTGGTTGGTTTGCTGGGCTGCAAGAACACATTGCTGGGTCACGTTGAGCTTCTTATTGTTGAGCCACTTGTGCTGCTTTGGTGCACCTCCAAGGCACAGATTGGCCTTGCTTTTTCTTGAGGACATGGATCCTCTGCCTCCTTCATCTGTGGCATCTTTTGTAGTAGTGCCTCTCTAATATTTTCCATAATATCATTTCTATCAACCTAGAAGTTTTCGAACCATTGGAATCTGTAGACTGAGATCTTTAGATTCCATGTTCATGAAAGCTGCTTAAAATAAAAATAGCTTCTGTAATCCTCATGTTCTTCTCTGGTAGAAGCAGTATCTTACTTTTAGGGATGATGCAGCCAATGTTCAGATCAGTTTTCCAAAACATCTGAGAGCACATTGTGTCCCCTCTGGATTTGCATGAGAAACTCCAGAAGCACTGCATTTATGCAGGAGCTGTGTGAGACACAATCTTCCAGAGGATACTGATTGGTGCACCCTAGAAATGCCTTAAGGAGTGAACTGGAGTAATAAGGATAAAGGTGATTCCAATAGGTATCACACCTATTAAATCGTATTTGACCACTCTAGAATTATCAGAGAGAAAAGCTGAAAATAAAACAAATAGGCAGTATATATTTTTCTCTTTAGGCAGAAACATTGGAAATTTTTTCAGAAATTTTGCTTTTGTTATATGGCACAGAGAGGCTCTTCAGGAAGAAAAAATGTATTATTATGTATTTGAGTATCCCTTTTGAGAGAAACAGCTGAAGCTTGACATATATGTGCTCTTGAAACACGATCGTGCAGAGGGAGCCTCTCTGCTGGCATACCTGCAGCACTTAGAGTTGCTGCAGATAATTCCATTTTTCACTATGACGAACCCTCTGTTCTAATCCTCAGAATTGTTTATTCTAAGCATGTATCATATATAAAGAAGAATCAGTTCAGTTGTCAAGATGTCTGAATCTCAACACAAATGCACTGTAAAAATGGTTACCCCAGGTAACAAGTCAATAACAGCCTGATCCATTTTATATCCTTAATATATTCCCTATTTTTAGTATATTAAAAAAATTGCCTTTTGAGGAACTGATATTTTCAACAAGTTCACACTTTCTAACTATTATCTGAGATAGACTCAAAGTAGGACACTGACCTGGACACCAGGCCTGCACTGATGGTCAGAACCTCAATCATGGAAATGTCTTCAGATTAGCTATAAAGTGAACTGAGTGCAAATCCTGGATCTGAGCTCATTATAGTTTTGAGATACTTGAAATTGAAGAGGTTTTTATTATGCCTTTAACTCATGACTCCTGATCTTTTATTTCTGTAGTGTTCTTTTAATTAAAAATCTGAATCATTCACAAAAGAGGTAAGTATCCCTTCTACAAGAACACTGCATGAGTGACTTCCTGTAATAAGAGTGATCTGGAAATATGTATCATGATCTGTTCCCTTCAACTACAGCGTTTCCCACATTTATATGAGATGTGACTAAATAGCTATATTTGGACAGTTGAAAATGCAAACACAAGTAGATATTTCATAGTAGAAACAAATCGAAATGCCCCCATGTATTTTGATTCAAAGCTTTTTTTAATAACAAGAGCTGAACTAATTGTAACCTCTGCTACTTTTGTTTGCATTCCATACATGTGTGATAAGTATAGGCAGTATAATTTTTTCAGGAGGAACGTGGCTTGACTGGAATAATGGCTCCTTATTAACATTCTGGTGAAAGGACACGGTTGTCTTGAGACACTTCTTTTATGTTTTTACACCTGTTTAAAGGAACAGCTGTGAAAGACAGTGTCCTTGTGTCTGAGCACTGCTGCCATTGTCAGGGCCTTTTTCTATCAAAAATTATCTATCTTGTAAAGCATAACTTCTATATTTTTTCCCTTAAATATGTGCATTCTTCTTTATCTGTACAGACAGTGAAAAAATAGAAGTGAACTAGAATTGAAATCAAACATCGACTTGTTAAGAAAAAAAAAAAGGTTCTCGTCACAATCTCTAAAATTGTGATTTTGTTTTCATAACCCTGAGAAAAGATAGGGTATTTCTTCATTACCACTGGATTCTCTGATATACTTCACACATACCTTACTATACCTTATGCCATATCCTGACTCCCATGGGATCTTCTGGTTCAGACTGAACTTTAGTCATCTCAGATGTCCAGAGTCATTGTCTTTTCTATCTCCTTGTCTCTAATATCTTCCAGCATGAAGTGTCAACTGTTCTGACTTGTGGTTGGTTATTTGAAATACTTTTTCTTCTTTTATTCGGTTATTTTCATCACCTCTGTATTATATCCCTCCAGGGAACACCTGATGCTTTGGGCACGGTGCTTTGCATGTGAATTAGACTATCCTGTTCTGTATGAATTTTTGTAATGTGTTTATTACCGCAGGATCTGGGCACCTCCCAGTGGTACATTAAGTAACCAGATCTGTCACAGCTTATTTGCTTCCTTATGCTCTCCTTAGACTTGCAGGGGAATATTTTCCTTTGGTATGGTTTTCTGTTGCTATTTTTGAAATGTGCGACGTGTTTACTTGTGCTACAGAGGGATGTGAAATAATTGCCTCTTGCACTTGGGGCAGAAGTTGAGTTCTTGGATCCCAGGGATATTCATCCCAAAGTAAATTCCCAAATAAGTAGGAATTGCCCAGCTTTCCAAAGGCAGAGGTGTGACTTTTTTAGTAAAAGGGTAATGATTACCACTAATGCTAATATAGAAATACAACTTTTGGCTACTCAGGGAATGCTTTAACCATAAAATGCATAGATTTTACTGATGATCATTAAGGGAGGAAAAAAAGACCAAACAACTAACTTGCTATGTAGCAATGTGTCTAAAAATGTTTCCTGGGTGTCAAATCTCATTTCTGTTATAGATAATATAGTCAACAATATTGGTCAGAAAAAGGGACAAGTTTTGTTTCTTAATACCCTTTTTTTTTTCCTTGGGTCCTCTAATAAATTTAGTAGTGATTATCTTTTGTAAATGCAGTTATATATGCAATTTACAGCTTATTTGCTATTGGGTTATCTTCAGATGTACTGTATTGGCTTCAACATTGTCCTATATTGTGTGCAGTAGTATTATCAAATGTGACATACTCAAAATGCAAAATGCCTGTAACAAAAACACAGATGAATACTAGAAACTAATTTTTTTTCCCATGAACATGAGGCATTATTTGTTTTACAGATTTTTGAGTTAAAATATTATGAGGGAACCAATCGATTCATAGCTCTCAGAGGACTGAGTCAGAACTGGGTTTGCAATTGTTATCTGATAAGGGCTGTTGATGCTATCATCTCTCTCCATCCCCTGAACAGAGAACACGAAGGCTCTTCCTGCTCAGCAAGGCTTATTACTGTTAGATTGGCTTCTAAACCAAGCTAATGCAGGTCACAAAGTGTAGTAAATTGGCAGCTGCTCTAACTGATGAAAAAAATAATTGCGGTGTGAGGCAGGGGAAGTTCTAAACTAATTTTTCCTTAGCAGAAAGTAGGTATTATCAAATGCAGAGAAAGCTATGTTAAAGTAACCTTGAATTTTTGCCTTGAAGTCAAAAGCAGCTGGAATTTTCAGTCATGGTGATGGGTACATCTGAACACTTGCATAATGAAGCTCCAACATCTAAAGAAGTTTCATGCACATCCCCCACCCAATTCAAAGGTGCTATTTTTCCAGGAAGGAAGCCTGTATGGCTGGAACTTTCATTCACAGCCTTCAGAACGATGTCCTTGAGACCTTTTCAATGCTTTGATGTGGGCCAGAATGGTAAGGCTGCGTATCTGAAATTGGCACATAAATGTTTAAATTTAGAAACTCAAATTCAGGTCATTGTAATGTCAGAAGAGATAACATTGAGATCTCAGCATTAATTATGAGGAAGTCAGGAAATGAAAAAAAGCAGGCAATTTTAAATATTTTTCTCAAATTCAAATATGTGAAGAAAATTATGATTGTTAATTAGTCAATAAATAAAAGTTAGAGTACAAAATATGAAAAAATAGTGAATTAATAATTCATACTGCTTTATGTCCTGAAGATCAGCACCTGTTGGTGGGAAATTAAATGTGAATTGTGTCAGAAGGGCTTAAACAGAATCACATAATCTCTTAGGTTGGAAAAGATCTCCAAGACTGAGTGCAACATTTGGCAGAACCTTGTCAACTAAACCATGGCAATAAGTGCCACATACAGTTGTTTCTTGAATACCTCCAGGAATGGTGACTCTACCACCTCCCTGGTCAGCCTCTTCCAATGCTTAACCATCCTTTCAGAGAAGAAATTCTTCCTGATGTCCAACCTGAACCTCTCCTGGTGCAGCTTGAACCCCACCCTCTTGTCCTGTTGCTGCTTGCCTGGAGGCCAACCCCCACCTGACTAGAACCTCTTTTCAGGTAGTCTTAGAAGTCAAAAGGTCTTCCCTGAACCTCCTTTTCTTCAGGTTAAACACCCCCAGCTCCCACAGTCTCTCTTGATATGACTTACGCTCCAGACCCTTCCTGAGTTCCTTTGTCCTCTGGACACATTCCAGCAGCTCTGAGGAGCTGCTGGTTTCTTTCATCCCTGTTATTTTTAGTGACCCAATATGAATTGTAAATACGTGGAAGATTGCTAGGCAGCAAAGTCTCATTGTGTATTCTTCACCAATTCTAGCGACAGTGCCGTTTAAAATGCCTGCAGATTGTTTTATCACAAACTTCAGTATAATTTCCTTTCTACAAGACAGCATTTTGGTCTGGCAGAAGAAATTCCTTCAAAAACTGAGGTAAATATCTGATGCAGCTTAAGGATACACCCTGAAGCAGAACATAATATTTGCATAAGAAATGACTGACTTATCACATATATTTTCCCGTGTAATTCGCTAGTTTGCCTCCAAGGGGCATGTAAACCTGGAAACGAGAGAAGTCAAATGTAAAAGAGGTATTTCTGCTTAAAAAAAAGCATTCTTATCTGAGGGCTTAGTATGTTGTATCCTGATAGGAAGGGCATTGTCTCTCTGGGATACATGGAAAGTTTTGTAGGCAACTTGTACAACTTTGTTGATGCATTGCAGATGTATTCCCTGTATGTCATGCTGCAAAAGTGTGATATCATTATATGTCCTCCTGCTTCTTAGAAACTGAATTTCAACATCAAGGATATTAAAAATGACAAAAGTCTTTCTATACAGTTGAATTGCCCGGAACTGGTAATGGTTTATCAGAAAATTGTTTCCGGTTTTAATGTAGTGTAACAAAAAAGCTATTTTTAAAAGGATGAAGAACTTATACAGGAGGTAAAAATGTGAAGTAACTACATATAGTAATCCGTATCATTCAAGGTGTATACAGCAGAAGATTGAGGGAAAATGGTGACTGCATGATGTTGAGCATGCACATATATAGATTACTTGGAGCTGCAAATGCAGCTCTAAATTAATAACAGCAATGAAAAGATGTGTAAAAGGGATATGGGCTGGTAGAGCTTGATAGAAAGGATCACTGCTTTAAATATTTATTGTTTTAAACACTGGTGGCTGACGACCAGGAAAACTGTAAAGTACCTTTGCATTCAGTGTGTTGCATTAATCACGTGGGTTGTTTGAGAGGAGCATCGTTGGATGCCATTGGTGAATTGGAATGTACTGCCCCTGCTGCTCTTGGCAAGAGAGGGGCTTTGTGTGTGCAAGCCAATATCCCTTTGAAATCATATAAAAAGGACATCAAGTTCAGTGGCCAGCAGATCAGATTCTTGCTCATTGACCATCAGAGGATTTCTGTCATTGATTCCCATTTGCTCCTCTCAGTCAATAAACTACACACAGCACTATCTGAAATAGCCCTCTTTGATGAGGTCAAGTGTCTTCCACATGTCATCGAGTTCATGACATGAATGGGTCAGAGGTGTTCACTGGAGAAAGGCAATGATCACCTGGGATTAATTTAAGGAACCTTGAGTTTACAAAGCACAAAGAAGGGTTTCTTTAGGAATTATTTTTTAGATTGATACTTACTAAATTCAGTGAAGCAAAACCAGGCTGCATCACTGATCCATTTCCCTGTGCAGTGTGCATATTTATTCCCATTAATTTAAACCACTGAAAGCCAGAAAGATGCTGTTTCTGTAGGATTGCCTGTAGTCATAGACTGGAGAAAACTTGTACAACTGACAGCATCTATTTTGTGTCTGTAATCTATTTGTATGATGCAGACTGTGTTTTCTACTTTGTTGTTGTTTGTGCAGAACTCGAGGCATGAACATGCAGACTCAACATGTTCCAGTAGAATCTTGGGTTCGCCTCAACAACACAGAAAGGAAAATGTAGCTCTCGAAGTATCTTCAAAATAGTATTGTCTTTGAGACTTATCACAGTCTGGGTTTGTACATTCGTTGTGCTCGAACCACAGTGCTCAATAAAGAGAGGATCTGTTGAATCACTGGAAAGAGACTTTCTGGGCAGGCTTTTGAGAACCATGCCGTGCTGGTCTCTGCTGGAAGCCATATTTTGCATCTCTCACAATAGCAGCATTTTCTGTCAGTGCCAGAACTGCTGTAGTCAGTCATCATTCATGGGAGTGCGATATCTCTGTAATGCCAAGCGGGAGAAGGACAATGACACCAGGCTCTGCAATGCATGGAACGTGCATGTCCTAAACACATGGAAATGTCTGTGGCTGCAGATGGCCATCTCTGGTTCGTTTCAAAGTAAGCACTTGATCATTTGTGTATCAGAATGTGTTTCACTAGACCATAAAACCATAGGATGGCACAATATAATATTCCTTCTGTCCTTAGGTTGGCCATGAAATCTCAGTGCTACCAACATCTATTAAGAGGCAACATGACCCACCCAAGGACTAAGAACCAACTTCTCCTTATTGAATTAATGATAAAATTGAGCAATACCATTAAAATATATAAGTATGAGCAAACCAGGTGAAGGTTAAGAAATACTGCACTAATTTAGCAATAACAACTATGTAAGTCACAAATTTTGCTTTTGGAGATGTGTGAGTGAGATTACGGTGCAGTGTTGCAGATGTCAGTTTACGTGTCAGTCTTTTTCTTGTGATTAAAAGGAATGTCTGCAAAACCTGGAGCAGCAGTATTATTCATATGAAGGTTGAGAAAACAGATTGAAAGCAACTGAAACCAACTCAGTCAGAAACAGAAGCTTTGTTGTTTCAGGTAGAATATACAAGCAGAGATTACAAAGTTTTAGCTGCAAAGATCACACTGGTGCCACCACAATATATACTTTATAGTATCAAAGCAGAACTCACATCTGGCTGCCATGCCAAAGGTTTCTTTGCTTTGCTTTGTTTCAAAAGCTTGTTTTTTTCCTTTGCTGCACGAGGTGGTGGCATTGCTCATGTGGGAGAGGGATCTAACAGCTCTGTGGAGTGCAGCGCTCCCATGCATCAGGACAATCCTCTGGTCGCCTGTTGTGAGCAGACTGTCTGCTTTGCCATGTTCAGGCAATGTAAAGAAACCAGATCGGGAAAAAACCTCTGTTTCTGAATGTCTGCCTGCACAGTGCTCTCGCAGTAGTTTTTTCCTCAGCAATTCAATCTGCACGGACAACAAAGCCAGATTTTGAAAAGTTTCTGTTAGCTAGCATGCAGATGGATAGACAGAGGAGTTTCTGGGTATGCCTGGGCACAAACTCCCATGGAAGCTTAACCAGAAATAACCTTTTGATTGTGATCCATCAAAAATTACTTCAAAATAAGAAATAATGTCAGAGAAGGGCCTTATATAATGAGAATTATATATATATATATATATATATCTATATCTACATATATATATATATATATATATATATCTCACATGGTTTTCTCACAGTACAGTGCTGGGGCCAAGCCATCTTTGGCATGGCTATAGTCTGCATCCGTTGCCTGCTTTAATATTGACTGTTCATCTTTTCAACATTTTCTTCTTTCTGTTTTGTCTCATCATCTCTTTTTTGCTCCCACCCTTTCACCATGAAAGGATTACTGTAGGTGAACATCTTTTAAACACATCCCATTCAGATTCATTTGAAACTTACCATTTCAGAAGTCTTTGAGCATTTACTTAAAGCTTTTAAATCATCTCTATACTGATCTCTGCTAGAGACCAGGTATATGATAGAAACTGTGCGCTAGGGAAAAATTCCTAATGCCACAGTGAAGTCAGCAGGGATGGTGCAGATCATAAACCTGTTTCCTTCTGAAAGTGCAGCCATTGAAATGCCAATCTCTGCCATTCAAGGTGGCTGAAATTGGAGAATTATGATGAACACTTGCACTAACTTTACTTGGTTTGCTTCCTAGCTGAGTTTACTCTAATTTTGCTAGTCAAACTGACAAAGGAAGGAAATTAGTTGTCTGGTTTTCCATCAGGGAGAGGTGGCAGGAAAAGATATGTTTGTTTTCTTTAATGTAAATTTTCTATTTTCTAATCCTCAGAATTTATGTTGTTGAAAATACTGTTCAAAGTACATCACTGAAATTCTCCAGGAACACTTAAAGCTTTGTGTAAAGCTAAATTTTATCAGTTTCCTCTATAAGGAAAAGTGTTCTTCCTCGGGTGTGTAGTTCCTACCATGCAAAAAGGAGTGGGGGTGGCACATTCTTTCTATTCCTGTACCATCATGCTTTGTATTGCCTGAATTTATTCTTCTGCATTTTCCTCTGGTTTAAGACCTGGTTCCAAATTTTCATGATGCTTTGAGAAAATCCAGAAATAAGCTTTTTTCCAGTCCTCTTAATAATCTTTGCAGACTATTCAAATTCTTTATGCTCACTTTTGCAGAACTTTTTAACAAATACTTTTCTTCAGTAAAATATTTGTATCTTTCCCCAGTGAAGGAAAAATGTCCATCCAAGGTCTTTTCTTTTGGAGATGGGTATTTATTTGAATGTAGTTGCATTATTTCAATGCTTATCATATCCTCCACAGATTATTAGTAGTGAATCTGCATCCTAAGCTGACACACACTGATTCTCTGGTACTCATTAGGGCAGAAGTGTGCTTCTTCCTGCTAAAAATTAAGCCAGAAAAACTTTCTTGCTTAGTCTCATTGGAATATTGAGTTGATTAATAGAAATGTACTTTGCAGAACATCTGCCCTCAGCAACTGGGCTGCAAAGGGATGCCATCCCCACGCAGAGAGTGCAGCTGGGTGTGCTGATGTCAGCTCCTCCGCTGGCCAATAACACCTTTCGTAATCTAATCATTTTTCTTCAGTTACGTGTAACTCCATTATGGGCACTATTCTGCCTGCACAGGTTAAGAGGTGCTTGCTGTACCTGAGAAATGTTACAAACCATCTGTGGTTCTCCAGCTAACCTTCACTTTCCACACAGGTGAAGTCACTCATAAAGCAGTGTATTATCCTTAAGCTTTTCTGTTCAAGATCTCTTAGAAAACTGCAAAGTAGTAGAAAACTAACAGTGGAAGAAAACTCTAGAGTGAGGCTCCATTTTACATATTGTAAAGTGATTTTTGCTATTTCACAGTGTCTCTTAGGCAGTTTGGTTTGTGATTGTCCTGTGACCCACTGCAGATAACCCAGGCAATTATTCCTGTGCTCCGTAGCTCCAGGGAGGTGCACTGGAGCTGAGGGTGGTAGGAAGGGTTCCTGGCTGGATGGAATATAATAATGGAGCAGGAATACCTGGTTCATGTGCAGAGCTGGCTGGAATATAGACAATCAACTCAATCCTCTTATAAACTTTTAAGTTCAGTCCTCTCATGTGGTAAAAGATAGGAGCAATTCCTACCCACTGTCCAATTATCAGCAAATGAGACTGCAGTCTGCGGAAAGGCAAGACATTCTAACAAGCTGGAGAAAAGGCTTTTACCCTACCTTTACCATCAACTCTTTTTATGTCATTTGTGTCTACCTCTTTCTATTCTTTTGGTTTTCACCACACTGTGATAATGATGGCAGTGTATAAGGGCTACATCGTGAACATTAAAAAAGCATTTTCTATGAGAAATTACAGCCTGTCCATGGCTGGCAAGTGTGTATATTAAATCTTACGTGGGCATCAGAGGTACCATAGAATATCTTGGGCTGGAAGGGACCTTAAAGATAACTGTCTAATTATATGAGGAAAACCTTTATGAAGAGTTGTCACAAATATTTTCTTATATAAAAAAAGGTTTGTTGTAATCATGGTAGCCTAACACGAGAAAAATATTTCTCTTCCCCTTTATTGTGTATCCAAGCATCTCATTCTCAGACCATTTAAAAAGTAATGGAGTCCTGCCAGATAGGCAGTACTCAAAATTTTGCTGTGTACAAGGAAAAGAAGTCTATTGCCTGAAGCTGATAGAAGTGAAGGGAATTTGAATAAGAGGTACAGTTATACCAATTGGGAGGTACAGTTATAAAATTGCACTTTTCAAATAGAAGAGAAATACTCTCAGAACCACTTTCTCAAAAAAATTCATTTTTTCAATACTTCACTGTACAATAGTGAACAAAAAAATAAACTAAGTAGACCAGAAGAAGCTTTCCTTTACAACAAAGAAAATTAACCACAGTGCAGAAGAGATTTGGGTTGATAGAACATAGATTCCAGTAACATAATAAAATGTGTATTTTTAAGCATCACTTTTTACATTTTCATTTTTGACCTCATACTGAGGTAGAGAGCTTTAATTAAAATGGATTATTATAAGTGAGCTCAAGCACAGGGACAGAAAGATTAGGAAGCAGCAGGTAGCCAGGGAAGAGCATAATAACCAGAGACAGACTCAGGTTCATAGAGAAAAAAGTACTGAAGCTACCACCTTAAATTCTCCTGTAGCAGCTTCCCTCTGAATAAATAAAAGAAAGTACATTATAAAAGGCTGCACAGGTCAAAATATGAGTTTACATTTAATTGGAAGACTTTATCATCTTCTGCAAAGATTTAATTGCTTAAACTTTTTCTGGCTTAAAATCTTTATCAAATAGAAGGAAGGGAAAATAAAGGGAATATCTAAAAGAACAAGTCATGTATATGGATAGAAAAAAAGTGGCTTTCCTAATTTTGGAAGAGGAATAGTGTAATTAAACAAGGGAGATTTATAATTCATATATGAATTTGTCATTGATTTGCAGCGTGAAACCAAGCTCAATTTCAAAACAAAAAATAAATCACACCTATCAGAGGGAAAAGTGTTAATGAAACAAAGGATTTGCATTTAGAAAAGAAGAGTTTTAATTCTTTCTCATGTGCTATAACATCTCTAGAACATTAGGAGTTTTGCAGTAGTCATGGGAAGCAGTGGTCTTTGCCCTCCACAGGCACAAAAGGAAGAATATTGAGCAGAAAATGGAAGTTTTGCTTTCCATTCCCTCCCATGGCTTCTCCAGATACATTAGACAAAAATCCTGTCTAAATAGGCCAAAGATTCTGCTGGGTTCTGTTTTTCTGGTTGAGGTTTGCTCTGGTATTTTTTAGCTAATGAAAGCACATAGTATGACTCTGGTGGCCACATAAAGTGTTGACAAACATGAGGCACAAATAACAGGTTAGTTTGCATTCATTTTTGTTTGTTGTTAGTTTCGTTCAATATTTTTGACAGAAAGTCTGAAAACGCACCTTGTGGGCTTTTCACCTTTGTCACTGACACAATGCTCTCCTGCTAACCTGAGCAGAGAATATAAGGGATAGTTTAATCCTGGAAAATCCCAGAGGAAATATTGTTGGTTTTCTTCTGAATATCACATGCAGTTGTGGCACATTAATTCTGGATTAGACCAATAGTCACCGTTTGCTGTGCTGATTTTACTTAAAATATTATTTTCTGGCATCTTCAGGAAGAGTAACATCACATAACTGTGATGATGCAGAGGGACAGGAGTCAAGCCATAGGTATTAGCACACTGCGGAAACACGGTCACTTATCTGTGCAAACACAGTCCTTGCAGGACTCCTCTCCAGCAGAATTTCATCTCTACTTTAAATAGCTTCACAAACTTTGACTGTGACTTTTTCTCCTGAGATGTGCAGAGGCACACCTTTCCCTGTGTCTGGTGCTACCTACTCCATGCAAGAGCACACAATTTTCCTGTCAGTGCAACCACTAGAAATGGTTAGTGGGGCTGTGAATGCAGTTACAGAGAAGGTTTGTGTTCTACAATTTCTCTAGAAACCCCACTCATTATTTCCTACTGTTGGTTCTTTACACATGTTATTTTAAAAGTGATAATGCAAATCATTGCTGTCTCCCAAGAGCTTCTTTCAGGAGCTCTCTGAGAAGTGAGTGTGGCTCTCAATAGCCCACGTTTGTCATAATCTGTGACTGGTACTGATTTCATATAGTGTGTCTGAAGCTTAGACTGGAGCCCAAAGTCTGATTAATAATTTAATTCATTAATCATTTACTGGATTTATAGAGTTGGTAAAGAGGTGACAGTAGCAACAGAGTCTGCCTAACTGCTGTGTGAAATCCTGAAATTAAAGTATATGAGTTCAAATCTACACAACATAAGTCAAAGTAATCCTACAACACTGGACAGACAGCCAAAACAAAAATGCTTACATTGACATGTCATAAATTTGATTTAATGTAGTTTTTATTAAATTTATGATTAGGCTGTTGAGTGTGGACAGAGAGAAGTCTTTTCAGTGGTCACAGGCACTCTTCCATGACAGAACACTGAATATAGTAACTGTTTCTTTGAACAGTTTTTTGTAGGATTGAAAAGTCATCATGTTTTTCCATGTAATCCCCAACAAAGGTCAGAGTCAACGTCCAATATCACAGTGTCAGAGTGGCTATTTGTGATAGAAAGCCAAATTCAGTTATGAGTTTATTCCAGTTATTAATATAGAGCTATCCTTTTTTCTTAACTGGGGTGATGACGTATTTATTAGTATTTCAGAAATTTCAATATTTTATAGAAGGTCTTCATAGCTAAGTGTGTTCAGTGGCATATTTAGAAATGTCACTGGCCTTGACAGTTGGAATTAAAGACATGGTGAGATTTACATCTTGTAATGAAAAGCAGCTGCTCATAAATACACCTGATTGCTGTAGTTCCACTTGCAGCCTTCAGGTGTGCCAGTGAAACACTGAGCTCTGCAGAGTAAGCAGCTTAAATACTTGCAATTTTATTTGTTACCGATTTTAATATTTGTGATGACTATATTACAGTAGAGTGGCTGACAATCTGACTCGGTGCTCAGGGCATTTCTGGCTTCTCTGCCTGACCAATTTTGCTGCCCTGCTTTGGCCTGCAAAGAGCAGTTGCACGATAGAGCATAATTGCACAAATTCCTGGAGCTTGCAGCACATGTTATGTGCTCTTGGAAAGTGGGTTATCCACACTTTCCAGTGCTAATAGCTATTTGTTTATTTTTAATTTCCTGGTTCATGAAGTGCAACTCCCCCTCAGACTGTACTGCTGCCTGCTTGTTGTGGCCTGAGGTTGTCCAGGTTTCTAATTGTCTTGTCTTACATCGAGGGAAAACTCAAGGGGAATTGTTTCAAAACTACTGATTCTGATGGTGCCATTTCCATTTCTGAATTTTTCCTTCCATTGAATTTATAACTTGCTAGCTAGAAACATAAGAGGATGTCACATTATTTAAAAAAAAAAAAAAAAAAGAGAATTAAGTTGATTCCTTTCAAGAGTCTTCCATTCTTAGTTAATGTCCAGGTTAAGACTTATCTTGTTTTCATACAGAACACAATGCAACCATTCTTTTCCTTCAGTTAATCTGCCTTTCCATTAGCTCCTTAGAGTAAAACAGTAACACACTAATATTCTTTTGGCTTCGTGGCCAAATATGGGTATTTCTCCAGGCTCATTCATTACCATTCATCTAATAGCTGCTTTAAGGTTTATGAGAAAAAGTAAAACCTACCATAGGGATAATCTCAAATATGGCAAGCAGCTTTTGCCAAATGGTTCACAGCAGCTCTGCAATTATCTTATTGCTTTATTTCTCAGAAGGGAAACACTCTTTCCTCAAGCTTTTGCTGTAAAAACTGTGGAACTCTAAAAAAAATTACTTCTGCTTTAAAGGTCTGATTTCACATGAAAATTATATGCATTGCAAATGTTTTCTTGGCAATTTACTTGTCATAAATGCCTATTGTACTGAAAAACTCTACAGGGAATTGGATGTATTTATTCTGCATGTGCTTAGGAATTTGTAAAAAAGACACAGTGACAATAAAAATAGAAATATTATGACTTTCTGAAAACCCCCAGATACTGAGATTGTTTTCAACTCAAATGTAGCTTTCTGAGGTCTGAGTGTAAACCAGGCCTCCTATCAGGGATTAGGTACCTGCTATTGTACTTTCATAATGAGGAGAGCACCGAACCAAGCAGAAATATGGTGCAGCATTGACAGAAGGCATTCAGTGCTGATGCACATAAAATAATGCAGCAAATAACACATAAAGCTCAGAACACTGCTGTGTTTGGGGCATTATTACTCTGAATGCAAAGCTTGGCTTTGTTGCTTAACAAGTAGTCCAAAAAGACTTGCAATGGCCCAAGCTCTGCTCCAGCTCAAAGCTTGTGCCCAGAGAGAGGTCCTTGGAAAGGCTTTTGGAGGGAAATGGGCCCAAGGGGCAGTGCCTTTGCCGTAAAATCTGAAATAATTCGGTTTTCCCATTTTTGCTGAAGTGAGTCTGAATTCAGCCCTCAGCTCTGCTCATCAGTCAGTATTTTCAGTTGCCTGGGGGAAGCACAGCAGGCTTTGAAGGGACAAGAGTCCTTCCAAGCACTAACAGGACAGAGACACAAATATTTTCACCCAGGTTGGTGAAAACTCTTCCGATTGATTTCTGTTGCAGCTCTCTGTAGTTTAAAAACTCTCATTTTTAACTGTAAAATTATTAGCTGGGTGGAATGGGCTGCCTGGGAAAGTGGTGAGGTCAACATCCCTGGCAGTATTTAAAGACATAGATGTGGTACTTAGTGCCAGCGTTCACTGGTGGCCTTGGCAGGGCTGAGTTAATGGCTAGATTTCATGATCTTAAAGGGTTTTTCAATCGAAATGCAGTGAGGGGGTGGTTGCATGTGCACTCACAGGAGTGCCCTGGTTTCTACTGTGTTTCCTCTTCCAAATGCTAAGAATTGGGGGTTTGTCCTCCCCACAGTCTTGGGAGCATTCCATTTACTTAGGAGAAAGCAAAGGCACACAAATGGAGTTCAGAAGTGGTATTACTGTTATTTGATTAAAATTGCTTGGGAATTTTTCAGAAAAAAATGCTAGAAGCTGTTGGTTCACTAAAACTAATAATTTTTCTTCAGAAAACAGTCCTCTGGGAAATCTGTTGTAATAAATTATTTCATTTAAATGTATAATTCTGATGTTTCCGATGTGGAATGTACTAAGAGGTTTAAGGTTAAAATTAAACATTCAGTTAGGAAGTAATTTTGAGGGTTTTGTCTGTTCAGGCGTTTTGGAATTGTGGATTTCCTCTTTCAACACAAAAATATCTAGGACTGGAAAACCTTTACCTGTCGGACCTTATTTGCTGCATATTGTTGGACAGAAAGAAAATTTAATTAGAAGCAAATCATGTGAGATGTTCCTTCCCCAAGAGTTCTACGCCACACATACAGTGAAAGAAAGCTGTTTTCATTAAAATTCTAGCAAGGAGAGGATTATAGTATGGCCAGAGCTGTTCAAGAAATCTTTAATGGCTGCAGGATTTACCTACTTACACTGGGGGGATGGTCTGAGTAAAAGCAGTACAAAACCCAGGCTTGCCAATGTCTGCTGCGGGATCACACCTGCGTTATTTTATGTTACAGTAGGAGGGAAGGTCCTACTGTGTGAAGGGTTCTGTTATTAGCAGATTTGGCATAAAGATCTTCAGCTAATTTTATCATACACTATGACTTCAGTGAAGCTCCTACAAAGTTCAAGGAGTGCTGTTTTCCCACTGGAATTAGTGCTGGTGGCTCAGGATGGGTCTCTAATTATTTTTTACCACTGGGCAGCTGAGGCCCCTGCTCAGCCTTCAGCAGAGCTGTGAACCAGGAGTGCTGAGACACAAAAGCACTGCTCCATCAGACAGCTCTGGAGAGGCTTCTGAGCCCCTGCAGCCATGGAGCAGCTGAGCTGGCAGGGGCCCTGCTCTGTGTCCATCCCTGCTCAAACAGCTCGAGTGCAGCAATACCTGCGTCTAATAAACCACGGAAATGTCGCTCCTGCCAGGGCTCTCTCCAGAAAGAGATGATGTGCAGTGTCATGCGGCAGGCTCGTGCCTCATGGAGGAGCCCCAAATTAAATCGTATCTCCAGAAGCTGCTGTTCCCTAGATACCAATATGAAAATAATCCATTTCTAAAGATAAATTCTCCTCGTACATCAAAAGTAGAGTACATCAAATGCTGCAAGAAGGAAAAAAATAGTAGCTGTAGGGATGGTTTCAGAAATTTCAGAGTGCGTAGAGGAAACCCAGAGCTGTTAGCATATTTTTTTACCTTTTTGACAGCGAGTAAATGTTCTGTGGCAGACAAATCTGCAGGAAATAAAATTTTATGATGTGCTGTAACCATACTGGTTATATATCTATACACTACTGGCAGGCTATCAAAAGATGCACATTTTCAGCGTTTCTGAATGTGACTTGAAAGCAGCTTGACTTCTGTAATCGTAAACACTGACAAGTGTACTCTGCCTACACAGACCAGATGATGTCTCTCTTCGTATTAGCATGGTGGTGTTGTACAAGCAGTCCAGTGAGATCAAAATTAACTGAGAAGCAAAGGGAATTTTCTCTCTTGCCTAAATATTGGTCATAAACCAATTCGCCTATAAAAGGAAACTGCAGCTCCTTCTGTTTTCTATCCTATTACTGCTCAAAATAACAGTAAGAAGTGCTGGAAATTACTCCTTTTTCATTGTGTGCATCTTAGTACTATGGACCCAAACTCTCTTTTCATTTATCCTAAGGTAATCCCTAATGGAGGGGTACTAGTGGCCTTGAAAGCAATGGTAGCTAATTGCAGACATGAAATACCCTTCTTCATGTGTGTCCATGTTATGCTGACAAGAAGAGCTCTGCTGAATCTCTATGGTTCACAGCTGCACTGTATCCTCTCCGGGCCAGCGCTGTCACACACAATACATAAACCAGGGGTAAGCATATCCTTCAATAAACACCTCCCCTTTCCAGCTCCTATTCCTACCTTCTAGAAATTATGCATGTGGTTTCTAGCTCAGTTGAAAACCAGGAGTAGTTATTGATTTCGTTATCTATTTTTATGGAAAGGTAGTACAGCCAGGTAGAAGTTACTATAATGAGGGCATGGTGAAAAATCAAAAGCAAGCATACCAAGTTAACAAAACACAGGTGTGTTTTTGGGCTCTGTTCTTTCAGAAAGGCATACATTGGTGTATGTGTACCTAATTACCAGACTAAAGAACAGAATCAAAAGCAGGTGAAAGTAAATGTAAAGTGTTTGGTTCTAATGTTGTTGCCAGGACCTTTATCACTATTGTAAAATGTCCTTTTTCTGGCTACTGTTGCCTGGTCTGATGAAAAGCTGTTCTGTCAGTGTCACAAGCGAAAATTTCTCTGTGTAGCAACCTGGAGGTCATTGATAAAAGATGGAAAAAGCAATACAAAGCTGAAAAATCAATTATTGTATTGAAAATGCGCTTATTACTGTACAAAGCTGAGGTAGAACAAAATTAAATCCTCAGAGAAAAGCCACAAAGTACAGTAATATGGAGTAAATTAAAGGAAAATGCGCAACTTAATGGAAATGACCACTCACTTAAAGGATTTGACAGTGGTCCATGGTGTTTCACTTTCAGGCATTTGGACTTTTCCCATTTTTAATCTATGCTCTTTAGTTGGCTCTTAATGTAAAAATGTGTTAGGTAATCCTCTCTAATGCTTGCAAATCAAGGAAAGTTTCGAAGATGAAAGTGGAGCTCTTCTTGGGTAGCTTTTGTCTAAGTGTTCTGAGCAGTAGAGGTTCTTAGCTATAATGTACTGCCCATGAATCAAAGAGAATAGTTTCACTACAACCAGAGGAAAGACTTGTGGATGTCTGCTATTTAAGAGGCAACAAATAATGGATGATGTGGAAAATACTGAACATTAAATGCTCTCTTGCTGCTGACTTAACGCTTTAATGTTACTAGATGTTTGATAGTACTAAAACTAAGAAAAAAGGATCAGGAGGATATTCCAAAGTTGAGGAAAGAATAGACTGCAGGATAATTTTAGAGAAATCAGCGGTATCAAAGTCAAATAAAAAGCGAGCTTGCAGCAGAGCCCTCAAGGAACTAGCTGGAGGTATCTTGAGGGGGAAAAGAGACAAAGTAGAGAAAAGCAGATCTAGCATCAATGTAAATGAATTGATTACTTTCTTGTATTGTCCAACTTGTCACCTGGCTTGAATATCTAAAAAGATACCGAAATATTAGATAACAGCACTGCAATCAGGAGACTACAAAGTTATGGGAACACCCTAGAGTGATGCCAGATAGGATAAGCCCAGTCTAACCTGCAAGCAAACTGGTTTGATGATAGGAAGCCATAGGTGAGATGTGTCTTAATACTCACCCAAACTTATAGAAAGTAAACTAGCAAAGCTCATACAAATCAGATGCGTTCAGCTGTCATCCCCAAGTAGTGGTTCAAAAAGATGCTTGCTTTCTTTGTCATTATTGTACTGCAGCCCAGATGTCATATGGGGTCAGACTCTCACGCTAAGAGAATTCCTTTCCTCCTGCTGGCCAGAGTGACCACAGTGCTTTCAGTGCGCCCCTGACACCCAGAACACGGATCTCTTGCTGATTTTGAAGGCACATCATCCATTCCCTCAGATTTTCTCTCCAGCTCCAAGGTTCAGGATCAAGGCCATATCAGAGTTGCCAGCGCAGTTTGCAGGAAGCACCAGGCTCTCCTAATCACACTGATCTTGAGCCTGCTCTGGGGCCACCAGAACAAAACCCAAACCTAGCGTTGTGTCATGCTCTCTGTGGCACATCCCTGGTGGCGTGGGCAGGGTGTGTGGGCTCCTGTGGCTGTGGGAATGAAGCCCCTGGGAAACGCCCAATCTCCACAGGGGATACCTAGGGAAGGGCTCCTCGGGATCATTACTGGGAAATTTCTCTGCCATCGATACTGAAAACAGCTCAGTGAAATAAACGCGATGCTTTTCAGAGAGAAAAATACAGAGTGCACCAAGACATTCAGTGTAGCAATTTTCAGCATGCTTTCTGCATAATTAGCACACTATTAGAAAAAATTACTAGAAGGCACATTTAGATATCTTTTTTGCTTGGGGTTCTTTAGTATACAAAGCTGAAATACCATGACAGATTTTAAACAGCAGCTGCTATTTATGCTGGTACTAAAAAACCTCCTGAAGTGAATTTTTCTTTAAGCTTCTCAGCTTAAACCTCAACTACACATTCTCCCTGTGATATACCTGTGGATGCCTAGCATTAACTTAGTCAGGAATGCTGTGTTTAGCCTCTCCTCAAAGTCAAGTCAAAATCTACCATGAAAAACTGTGCAGTTGAATGCATTAGTATTCCATAGGTGAACTCAGTATATACCTGTACACTCGCTTCTATTTTGAATCAATTTTATAGCCTTAAATGATTAGTGCCTGAAATAAATGATTGAATATGCCTTGAGAGAAAATGTGTGATGAATAAAAAGAGGACAAATGCTTTGTTTTGTGCAGAGACCTGGAGCAGATTTGTCTTGTTAAAAAAATTGCTAGAGTGACGATGAGGTAATAATCTGAATTTTCATTTCCAATTAAGAGATTTGCTAAGACAGAGTTTTCCTGGAATGTTTAGTATTTTCTAGTGTAGTGCTTTATCTTGTACCTCCTGTCCCCTCCTGCCTTTATCTGTAAAAAGTTGGACATGTATGCTGGGGCTGCTCACTGCTAACAAAAATATATGACAAATGCTCCCTGTTGCAAAGGAACTACACTGACTTACCCATGGCCAACTCTTACTCTGCAAAATCATTCCACTCACCTGTGATTTGAAAAGATGACCTAGGAATGGATCTGAAATCCTTAGGAGGGCTATTAGGTAGCATCTATGTGGCAGGAAAGACAGTAGCATCCCCTCAAGCCCAGCACTGATTTTAAGCATGTACTTCTTGTGAGGCCTCAGCAATATTGGATAATTAATACATACATTAATTTCTCTCCTAACTCTGTGGGGACGAATACTCTCTAACTGAAAAAAGATCACCTTTTTAGCCTTGCTGAGCAGAACCTGAGGAGCACCGCATCTCTTGCCTCCTTTGGAATGGAAAGTGTTTATACCTTTTGTTTGTAAGAGTCCTTATTTCTGGGCATTCACATGATGAAGTATATTGCTGAAAAAGCACACGCCTTATATGATCCTTGTGCAGGGGAACATGAAAGTGTCCAACCCCTTTACACTGCTGCTGGAATAGCATCAGCCAGCTTTCCTGCTCCTGACAAGCTGACCCACTGATTCCAAAACTGCTTGCGTAGTTTTGCTTTCCAGACAGATAGAAAAGGCCATTTTGAATGTATTAAATAAACAAAAACTTCCATTTTGGAAGGGCTTCTAAAAAAAAAAAGTTTTACTTGATTAACAGTAGAACACTTCTTACTGCTTTCTGCAAAATTTCTTTAATGCTATTAAAGAAAGCAACCAGCAGTCACCTTTATGAGCCTTGCATCCCTCGGTGTGGGGGCCTTACAATTTTATCTGCCAGGGATTCAGACCAGTGTAGTTCATTACAGACAGATTGTTCCCATGAAGAGTGAATCTCCGTGAATTTGACATTATGTCAGTAAAAATGGGGTGTTTGCCCAGGCTTTCCTCGCTGGTGCTGCTGACCCAGCCCCTGAAGCTCAGACAGTGATGTGCTGTGCTTCCTGCCCTACAGTGAGGCAGCCGGGCCAAAAGCAGGCTTTGTATTTTTGTCAAAACCATTTTATTTGGAAGGTCTGCACATGCCAAGGCCCAGAGCAGTAGGGACACCGGCAGAAGAAGGCCTGCGTGTCTGACAAACGCTGCAAGAATTTGTCAGACAAATTTGTAGCCCTGAATGCAACAACAAAACTCCCATCTGTAATTTTCCTTAAAAATCTCGCAGCTGAAGCTCATCCTCTCTCTTTCTTACTCAAGTAGGTGTTTTATGTAAAGGACAAATTAATTCACTCCTTATTACTAATTTTCAGAGGACTTTGTCTTTGCCTGTAAAAGCAAATCCTACACTTTATCCACTTAGAGTACTATGATACTCACAGCCTCTCCTGTATGCTGTTAGCTGCTCATTTATCTTGCACTAGTGATAGTCTTTTTAGCTGACCTGTGGTGTGACTTCAGCTGAATAGAATGTAAAACAGGAGCTGATAAAGAGCATTTTTACATCTGAAGGTCATAAATATTGAACAGATTCCCTGTCATGCTTGTAAAGAGGAGTGTCGCGCCTCTTTTGGGTTTGCAGTCAGCCTTTGAAAAGCAGAGGCCTAGCAGGAGTAGTAGGGTATATATAGAATACTTCTTCTGACTTCTAAAGGAGTACAGAACCACTTCTGGAAATTTAATAATAAATACAAAGAATTTGAGCTTCAAAATTAATGCAGCGCTAGCGCTGTAATATCAGACACTGAAAATCAGAATATTTTGGAAGGTTGGGCAGTTCTAATTGTAACGTGGCTAAGCTGCATATCCCAAATTACATATGGCATATTTTAATAGTAAGAATGTGTTAAAGCTTACATTTTAAAATCCACTTTCTTTTTCAATATGCGAAGCTTATGTTAATGAGGAGTGAGTGACAAAGGCAGATTTGAAGGTGATCTCTTCAGTGGTTAGAAATTTTCAAACTCCACAGTTCCACATCTCCTTTTTTGACCATCAGGTTTTTCATTTAAGAAGCGTGCTGGCTGAAATGACTGGTTCTCTCCTCAGAGGTAATCAGTTTGCTGTTTAAATAATCTCAGAAACTCTGAACTGTAGGTTTTTTATTTTTCCAAATGAGCTTAAATACATCGGTCTTGCATATTTTTTAAAGCAAATAGACATACTTGGAGAATTTAGAGAGTATGAGCCAACTCTATAGCCTTCCTAGTCTCAAAATGTCCACTGGGAAGAAGAAAAAGCAGAAGGATAATTGATACTTTTTGTTTGAGACCAACACTGAAAATTCCATGTCAAATTGATTTGTTTTATGGATAAAAATGCTACTTACTGCATTATCTGAATAAGTACATCATGTTTAGATTTCACTTGTTAAGAAGCGCATGCTTTGTTGTAGATGGAAAAGTAGAAAAGTTGCAGACTATTGAACTCCTATCTGTTTCATCTGCTAAAGAGCTTTAATTAAAATGGGGATCTCATTAGCAGAGACATTAGTCTATAATTTATTGTTTCATTTTTCCAAATGATTCCTAAATCATAATAAGTTATCACGCAGCATATCCAAACGATTGATAAAACCAGTCTGTAGCCTGACACAGGTTGAGTTTTTTAATAGACTTATCAAAAGTCTTTGACATTTTAAAAAATTTCTGCCTGTTAGAAATAGTAATGTTCTTCCCCATTAGAGTGACTTTTTCATCAATGGCAATGATTGATAGAGAAAGTCTGTTCCTGCTAGAAAATAACCCCGTTCACATCCTGAATCTAAATAAGACACTGGAGTTTCAGTCGTACAGATATGTGTGTGCCCACCCTGCACAGCTGAAACAGTGCAGGAAGTGACAATCCCCAGCCCAGGAGGTGTGCCTGCCCTGCCCCAGCACCCACACAGTCTGCATTTCTGAATTTCAGGCTGCCGCTTTGCACATTGTGTTGCAATTGAGTAGTCATATAAATTTAACAGTAACTAAAATCCATCTCATATCTCTATAAGCTATCTATAAGGTATGTGCTGTATCTTGGCCTCAGCCTGTTCAAAGGTTAGGGCTGTTTTTCCTACTGAGGATGTCAGTTGTTCCACTCCCAGAACCACCAACCTGCCAGGCAAAAATGGACTTCCTCATTCTTGAAGCTTGCAGAAGAAATAAGTGATGGAAATACAGCTGTTCTTAAAAGTGCTTCCTTTTTTGGCTATCAGGAGCAAATTCAGCAATGTAAATGGGCCATAAAAACATATTTTGTTATTTAGTGAGCAACAAACTTCAATTTAGTTATCTGCACAAGAGTGTTCTCAGTTGCACATCTTGTCAAATGTCATCTAAGCCTCATGGAGCTAAAGGGTCACTTCTTGAGGGCCATTCGTCCTTTATTTGCTGAACACTTGTCCTTTTTTTGCTGAACCAAGCAAAACCACAAGCCCTTGTGTGTTTCTGAGACAAATGGAAGTGTTTGAGGCTCCTGAGACAGAAGGAAAATTGGAGCCCCGCTGATGTGGTTAGTCTTGAGCAGTTGTGAAGAGCTGGGAAATGCTGTGGGGACAGGGCTTTTAGCAGCCTTCTCCTTGGCTGGCAGACACTCAGGGCTTGGCAGGGTTCTAGAGCAGTTTTGAAGGCAATGTCTGCTCTGACTCCAGCAGGTGGAGGAAGATGCTCCTCACATGTTTTGCCAGCCTGAAAGGGCAAGGAGGAAATGAGCCACGAGGGCTGACCTGAAAGATTCACTCAGCCATTGCTGCCAGAGCAAAACTCCTCCTTAATATATGTTAAGGGTTTAAGAGGGAAGTGAAAATTGTTCTTTCAGTAACGGGAAATGGCTGAACAGTTTTAGCTGAAACCTGCTAAAAGCCGTTTACCCCTGGGCTGCCACAAAGCAGGAAATATCACCAGAGAAGGAGAATGTTTCAAAAAGTTATCTGAATGAAAGAAACAGAAAGTTATAATGGCCCTCCTGACTTAACCTTACCAGCTACTGCTACTGGAGCTTACTATAAAATTGTATCTTATCTGACCCAAATCCAAAACCAAATAGTTTTGTTCTCTGTTCCTTTATATTTTGCTGCTGGCTACAGATAAAATTGAGCATGTTTCATTCAAAGAATATTAGTGTCTAGATACTGATTGTTCACCCACTCATAGATACAAAAGGAATAGTAAAGGGTATTTGCTTCAGCATAATGACTTCATTAAACAAATGGAACACAAGTAGCTCAGTATTGTAGAAACAAAGAGTTTTCATAAGCTGAAGAACAGGAGGATAGGGATGACTATTCCACTTTCATGGACCAAAACTGGTGATTCCTTTGCTAAACAGCAGCATAAAACAAAGCTGGGTCTTATTAAAATGTGTCTTGTCTCTGTAATTTTGTAAAAGATGGTATAAATCTTTGGAGCTATTTTGCTTATATCCTTCAGAATAAAAGGACTCTTAATTCATAATTTATAAGCACAGCCACTCCAGTGAGTGTTCCTGCAGGCTACTCTGACTACCTTAGCAACCATCAGAGAATGCTAAGTAGAAACAGCAGTGACCCTTCTGGACATAAATAGGTTTTTTTTCCTCATATAACTTGATAATTTTTTTTTTTTTTTGAATCTTTGGATTGTTGAGTCCTTTGTCCTCTGCTACACAGGATGTTAGCTCCTCATCTCCACATTGGTGTAAAGATGAAAAGAGTGGAAATAACACCTAGACATCCTCCCTGCTCCATGCCGACAGGGCAGAGGCAGCCCGTATCGATCGCCACGTCTAGCTGCTAATAAGAATGTAAACTCAGCCTTGCGCTGCTCTCCATCACAGCCCTGCAAGTCAGGCTTTCCTTCTGCACAGGCCTGCATTCATTTCTCCAGATGTCAATATGTCCTGATAGAGCTTTTAGAGGCTTATCAATATTTAACTGCACTCCTATTGACTCAGCAATTACACGGTAATTGATTTAAGATTGATTATCATCATGTTAACATTTTAACGGTCAAAGAGTAATATAACTAACTGGACATGATATTATTTTAGGCTTTTATTACCTTTGCCCATGTGTATTATTGTTCCTTGTCACCAGATTTTAAGTTTTACTTAATGTTGTGTTGTTCACCAAAAAATAATTGAGAATATTTTTTATAGATTTATTCTTTGCCAGAATTAATTCCTATTTTTACAGCATAATGTTTTTATTAAAGCATTAATGTGGATCTCTTCAGAATATCTTGTTACAAGTTAAAACACATGAAAGGTGTGAGTACTGGCAAATAATCGATTAGTCCTCTGTGCCACACGAGACAGTTAGCTAAAGGATAAGACAACTAAGTTATTTTATCAACTGCAGTGCTCTATCCAAGAGCTAGGTGTGATGAATGATGCTTTTCATTAATCAGTTTTATTGATTTCTTGCACGCAGAGCTCTGAGACAGAGTTGGAACTACAGCAGGTTTGAGCTCTGCCAGCTGTGGTAGATATTTATATCAGCCAAGAAAAATATCCAAAATATAAAACCAGGAATGTGGAAAGATGGACTTTTTCCCAGTGCAACAGCAATTAGTTCAGTCCTGTTGGTCCTGCTGACTCTTTGGTTCTCTTGGTGTGTGAGGTGGAGGTTGCAGGATCTGCTGTGTACAGGAGCAGTGAGTGGGATGGGAGGGCAGGACCAGGTTGGGATTTTGCCTGTTGGACAGGAGACAAAATCACTAATATTGGGCTACTTCTTCTTTGGTTTTTTTGTGGTTTTTTTTGGTTGGTTTTTTTACAGTTAGCTAAATAAATAGAAGTACAACAGAAAAATGGGAAGAAAAAATTGGACTATGGATGTTCGGAGACTGTAACTATAAACCATTTCCTACCCAGTCTTTTCTGAGATGATCAGAGATTAATTTAAGAAAATCTAACACTATATTTTTGGCTGTCTTTTGTCATGACTTACCTTGCTGGGGCACTTTCCAAGAACCCACTTCTGAAGTTTTTCTCAAGATACAGAGGCCAGTTGCTCTCACAAATAGACCTTGGGAGACTGAGTGTTAGATCTGGGCCTTAATCAAAGGGAAAAAAGAGTAAAAGAATCTTCAAAGGATGCCTCACTATGCAAACGAACAGCTCCATGAGCTATTTCATTGCAGAGCCAACTTTTTCACTGGTAACAACTGAAAAATTGTATTTTGTGCAATGAAGTGGACAGGTTTGAAGTTTTTGAAAGTTTGTGAATCCTGCTCAGAAAATCCTGGTCATTGTGGGATTTGGTCAGACCTGAGACTATTTACGATACGTAGATTTGTGACGATTTCCCTGTTCCTTATGAACCATTGGAAGCTTTGTAACTTTCAGGCATGAACAGTCCTGCAGCCATCTTTTCACAGAATTACAGAATTGTTAGGGTAGGATATCTGGATATCATGTAGTCCAACCCTCGTGCCAGGGCAGGGTCACCTGGAGCAGGTGACACAGAACATGTCCAGGTGGAATCTGAGTGTCTCCAGAGAGGGAGACACCCTCACCTCCCTGGACAGCTGTTCCAGTGCTCTGCCACCCTCAGCAGAAAGAAATTCTCCTTCATGTTCAGGTGAAACTTCTTGTGTTTCAGTTTATGATCATGACCTCTAGTCAGAATTTTATTTGATCAATGCTAGAAGGAATGGAAGCTCTTCTAATGAAAAGGAATTCTACCTGTATTTATTTTTTTCTCTCTCCTTTCTTTCAGTTATTCCCTCCTTCTTCTCAAATATGAGGTTCAAATCTGATATAGTATTTAGGGTAAGGTAGGCAAAAATAGAATAGAAGGAAGTCCTTTAATATTAATACGGGTGGTTTATTTGGCATGTAGTGAGAAAAATAAATCATCAGAGCCTTCACTAAATACTAAGGTTGCTTCTATTGTGTACAAAGATGCCTCGAGATGTGCAGTTTCACCATACCCATCTTGTAGTGTCATTTCAGAGCAGCAGCTCAGACTAAGCATGGTAATTAATAATTGCCATAATAGACAGCAATAAGGTAAATGTGGCTGCAGGATCCCTACTGCCATATACAGTGTCCGACATGAAAGATTTTATATGTTACCTTCTCATCAGTCAATGGATGCCAGACCACGCAGCCTCTGCCAGCTGCAGGGTGGGATCTGATCCAAATCAATCTGCTGCTCTTTGTGACCGTGCCCGGGTTTGTGTTAAGAACTGCAGTACTGCACCTTAACTTGAGCCAAATGACAAAACACCATCGTTATCAAAGCATCTGAGAAGTTGCATGAGTGCAGGAAGCCTGGAAAGGCAACAGTAAGGTTTCTTGAAGAGTTCAGGGAATTATTCCTGAAGGTTTGTTAAATCTGTTTCTTGGGAAGATATTGGTGGAATCACTCTACAAAGAGCGACATACTAAGGCTGTATTTTGTAAAAAAGGAAAAACAAACCATAGATATTCTCATAGTACTGAAAAAGAAAGTCCTCCTCCACCAGAAATAATCACTCTCAAGAAGCTGGCTTTGAAATTAATTTAGTTTCTGTATCGCATCTAGACAGGTATTAGATGTGCATAAACACCTAGGAGACACTTTTGTTCTGACCTTGTTGCAATTTTCAGCTACTTTGCACGATTTGTGCATGACAAAACCAGGCCTGGACCTGCAGTGCATCACTGTGCTCCCCTCTTTCACGGGAGCTAAATTAGGACAGTCAGAAAAAGTCACTGTGACACCTTAGAAAAAGCAGGAGGTTCTGTGTTAAGGACTGCTCTGCATTCAGTCAATTTGGATAAGGAATATCAGGTGAAAAAGTTGATTCCTGCTCAGTCAGACTTCTGATGGTGAAATAAATAAAACATTTTAAAAGGACAAGCCAGTCCACATGTCTACACTTAATTTTAGAACTTCATGCTTTATTTAAAATTCTTATAGGTAGAAAATACTGAATTTCACATTAAATACTTCATTTTAGTTAAAATGTAATAGCAGGGAAAAGATCTCAAACAAACACACTTCCTCTAAAAGAAAAAGAAAATAAACCAATCCAAAAGCTGACATGACAGAGTCGTATCACAAATCTTAGAGTTTCCTTTTCTAACTGTACTGCATGAAACTGAGGAGCTGAATTTTTGGAGCTATTGGGTGTCACAGTGTTATTTGAAATTAGAAGAGGCTGCAGCTGCCTCAAATTCCTCAAAACTATGTCTAAGATACCTCAAAATACATACATGGGACAACTTGTCCCTGAGAAAAAATTGGTGCTTAAGTTCCAGATACTTGCTTGCTGGAGGCATCCAGAGGCTCTTTTCTTCTCCCCTGACATCCCCAGCAGGCCTCGAGGAATGCAATTTAATTTTTTGTTTGCTTGTTCATTCCCAATGAGCTTTGGGTGAGATTTAGCTATAGTTGTGCTCTCCCTGGCTGGCAGTCAGAGCCCAAAAGAAGCAGCTGAGGTAGCAGAGCTCTCCTCATTTTCTCCGTGACATCTGCACAGCCCAGGCAGCGATTCTGTCCAGCCTTGGATCCACCTCTGCTCCTGCTGCTTCTTCCCACCTTTGTGCAAAATCTAGGTGGATTCCTAAATGGTTTCTGTGATTAGCAACTGCTGCCAGAGATGGGAATAATGTTTAATACTTCCCTTTCATGGAGGGTTTTAATGAGGTTAGTGTTTGAATAGACAGAAAACTCTGATACATGATACATCTCTCATTTTTGCTACAATCCTGTGTGTTATATTTTTTAAGAATCATCAGTGCTTTGTTTCTATTTAGCTTCCTTGGAACAGCTTCTTAAACTAAAAAAAAAGATCCTTTAAACATAAAGGTAGCACTGCAAAAAGGTTGTCTGTTCAAGCTGGTCAAAAGAATCTTGGACCTGCAGCTACGAGAGAACACCTGTATCAAACTGAGATATAGATGACACATGATAATGTGGCTCTGTGGAGATATTAGTATTCAAAAATCCCGAGAGGGCAGGGCAGGACTGAACTTTTACAATGCCTCTTCTACTTTAGCTTCATCTCTTTTGGGCCAATATTAAAAGAAAAAGAAAAAACCTTTAGATGTTATTTATTATGTCAATATTTCCTGGCTCCAAATGTAGCCCAAACCAAATTCCTTCACTTCTGTGTAACAGAAGGTCCAGAAACAGTTGTTTTGCATGACAAATTACACTGTTACAACCACTCTTGTAATTAGGATGGAAGGTGGCTATGTTAGATTTAGGGAGAAAAAAAATCTACAAAAGATTAATTGCAGTCTATTAAAATTCTAAATTCATCATCCCTGGAAATTTTTGTCATTTTATGCCAGAGTGGAAGAATTCCAAAGCATTCATGAAATGAATCCAGTATGTGCTAATCTGCCATGCCAGTGTCATTCAAACTTGAGGGCCCAAATGTATTATAAAGCATAATTACTCCAGAGCTGAAATCTTAAGCAAGGCTTTGAGGGCTGTGTCTGTGAAACACAAATTGGAACTGCCATGGTTCATGTATAAACAGAGAACTTAATCTAATAGCACCCATAAAAGCAAGACCTTCTTAAATTGCCCCAGGTATCAAAACATAAGAAGTGTTATTAGAATGTCCATATTTCATAATGGTTTTGAACACTGCTCATTTTAAAATGGATTTAAAGACCTCTAAAGCAGTGAAGATTTCCATATGCTTTAAATTATGCACTTTTAATGTCTCCTACGTTGGCTAGCAATTGCCACAGTAAAAATATTTTTTTAACATAATTATGTCTGCAAACATGCAGTATTTAGGTAGATTATTAGGAGTCTATGTATTTTTTTTTTTGTTAAGTTCAGTCGCATCATAGAATATAAAAGATTTTTATCGTAGGAAGTTTCATAGGAGAGGAGATGGTCTTTCTTCATTAGCCTTTTTCAGGATAGCAGTGTAACTTCTGAGAATACCATTCAGGGCCATTGAAATCAGTACATCATTTCTTTCCTTAAGGTAATCATAGAAGTCTTCTTTCAAAAAGTAACCTGATGAAGACAAGTGGGGTCAAAGCTGACAGAAACAAATCGTTCTTCACTACTGAAAATCCCATTTGGTAATGAAAAGTTCAGTTTAAACCTGGATTTCTGTTTTGAGCTTTGAGAAACTTGTATTTGCTTAGTACAAGTGAACAGAGGTTAAGTGCAAAACAAACCTATTCTGCCCTTCTTGTCTGACTGCAATGTATTTAAAAATTTAAAAAAAAAAAAAAAAAGGCAACAGAAAATGCTTGGCACTAGCACTTCCTTGCTTTTCCATAATATCCATAGCTTAATTTATCCTAAAATTATTATGGCTTGATGATCAGCTAACTAGGAACACTCATCATAATTTTCACTGGCTGTTTGCAAAATATTACATCTGGCTAATTTAATGCAAGTTACTTCCGTGAACACTTGCTCAAAATAAAGCACACAGACAGCACAGGCAGATGAGACATCAGATTGTGTGACAGCACCAGAAAGAACAGTTTATATCTATGTAACTGCTTATAGGAACAACCTAAAATCACAGGAAATGCAGAATGGAGAGTCCTCATGTGCTACAACAGGTTATCTTTGTTTCTCTTTAAACTGTTCTCTCTCAGTAAAGCTTTCCCCAAATTTTTCCTGCTGGGATAGATGGTGGTTGAAGTATTTGCTTCTATTCTATATGCATAAAATTACACAATGAGTCAATTTTTTATAAGTTTAGGTTTACTGTTAGTGCTTACCCTGTGTGACTCATGACCTAATGGGCCTTATATGCACTTAAGAAATGAGTGGAAAGTATTAAATGTCCTGAAATCATTAGAGTGGCTTTGCTGTTTGTTTCAGTGTCGATGCTGTCCATTTATCTAATAATGACAAATATTTTAGCGATGAAGTGGCTGAAAAATGGGGGTCTCTTTGCAACTGCCCACAGAGTGACTCAGATCCAGGATAATTCTCTCATGGTGATAGAGAAACTAGATAGTTTATATATATATAATGAAAAAGCATATAGAGTTATAGAGTTGCAACTTTAAAATAAATGTATATTAGCAGTATTTATACAAATATGTCCAAAAATAAAAGAAGAACCCTTCGCAACAGGGACTACTTTTGCTACTGTAGAGCTCAAAAAAAAGCTGCAGGTGCTATAATATTAAATAAAATGAAACAGAAAAAATCACTGATACTCAAATAGGAAATAAGGGCATACTGAATGTTCATAATTTCTGAGTTCATTGTTCTGTAGATTTGATTTTTATGTCTGCATTTAAAAAATTCCTGAAATTTTTGGTTTGTAAAATGAGACTTTCATCAATTCAAAAGAAATAGATGCTGGCGTATTGGAAACCAAGCTGATAAACAAAGATTTAAAGGATTTGTGAAAGTTCTAAGCAGAAACGTATTTTGATCTTTGAAGTTTGTTGCTCTGTCAACATCATCCATAACTCTGGCTGTCTTTTCTATTCTAAAATAGCTGCCTAAGTCATAAAAATAAATAATAGAGATACTATCCAAAGGTTACTTTAATCATAGATGTTGACCCAACACTAAACCAATGATGGAAAGGTTTGTTAGGAGTGTATTTATAATCACAGGGTTTTCCTTCTCACAATATCCAAAGGATTTGCTGCTGGAAAGGACATTGAGCAGACCACTCTGCCTTGGAGAGGCTGTAACCAAACCAGCCAAGAGCTGTGGAGATTCACCTCTGTTTTCTGGCTACCCCAGAGGAGTGGATATGGTTTTATTTCTTCTGATTATCTGAGGCTGCAGTAAGAAAAACACACACTGTTTTCCTTCAAAGGCTAGTAAGAAATGAAACGTTTTTTCCAAGCAAATTTGAAAGGCTCGTTCTGTCATCACTGTTCACTGACCCTTCCTTTCAAAGCTCTCTGCATTTGCACTCCATTTTTGCATTGTCTAAACCCATCCCAGTGAAGTGAAACTGGTTTGAAGGAACTGAAAGCAATGTATTATTTGCATTAATTTTTTGCATGAGAGAGTCTTGACCAGCATAGGTTTAAAATGACCGTGTGGTTCTTTACATTTATAGAGCAGAAGAAAAAAAGAAAGGAAAAGATTATAAGTGGTGGGAAATAACTTGTAAATACACTTGGTTCCAAACCTATTTAGTCCCGGCGTGGTTTTCTGTGATAGTCAAATAGGCCCTCAAACTACGTTCTTAAAATTATGCCTTATTGCAAATGTTTTAATGTTTATATAGGAACTGACTCTGCAAGTTAAAAGTGCTCAGTCCCCAGGTATTTATCCAATGTTTGCATTGCTTCCCCAATGCTTATGCTAAATGGTACCTTTCCTAAAGCAGTGCTTATTGCCTTCAAGTATTTGAAGCATCTGTCATGTACCCACTGAGTTTCTGCTCAGCTGATCTCCTGTGCGTGTGTATTATCCTTCTAAACATCCTTCAGAAGCCAAATAACACCGTTTCCCTTCCCTGCTGTGCCTGGCAGTGTTTTCTCGTGCCCGATAGTCAATGTGATGCTGTCTGTGGGATCAGAGGCCGAGGGAAGCCCACCCTGCACAGACAGGAGCTGAAGGGAGAATTCTTCCCTCTGCTCTTTGAGAAGGGAGCAGCCAACAGAGGAAAATAAAATTGGCAAGACTGGTACGATTTTGTCTCCGCTCACCAAAGGGAATTAATGCTTCAGCCCTGAATGGGTAATTATGAACCCTTTTGTGGAACTGGTCAGTGAATTAAGCTGTGACGTGCTCAGAAGAGACTAAAGACAATAATTCTGTTCTTTTCCTTGAGCCCTTAATCCCAGCAATGAGAACATTCAGCAGGCCTGCCTCCAGCAGCCTGGATTCCCCATTTCCCATCAGAGTCCCCTGAAGACAATGCCTCGGCACTAACGTTGTGCCTAAATCCTAAGAGAATCTAACACTTGGAGTCAAGTGCAACTACAGCGTGATTATATAAATCTTGTAAGATATAATTCTCCAGAAGAAAAAACAGACATTCTTTAATTACTTTTGCTTGCTTTTCTTGGCTTTAGATTTGCTATAAATGGTGAATCGCAGATATGATAATGTTATCCTCCTTAGAAAATGATGGTTAGAATCACAGAAGCAGGGACATGGCTGCTCTTTTGAAATTCTGCCCTGAGGATACAGCCAAAAAGTTGGGCTGACTCAGAAACTGTCGGTTTTAGTGTGTTTCATTTTGATCTCAAAGGCAAATTCTTGCTGAATATTAGGTTCAAGTACAAAAACTGAAAACCTGTGAGTACAATATGTGAGCTACAGGTACAATCTAAAACTGAAGACAGAAGGAAAAGACAGATAGAAGACTCAAGGTAAGGCAAAATAATTGCTAAAACTGACAGTCTAACAATAAGTCCAGAAAAAAAAATCTCATCCAAGTGTGCATGACTGTATCTGTGGGTTTTTATTGTTTCACTAATAAGAATAATAATTGTCTAAACAGATGTCATAATGACTGAAATAGTATGTGGAGTATTAATGCCTGGTAGGTTGAATATGGTGTAGAAACATGTCTTCTCATCTGACACATGCAGTACAAGCCTTCCAGAACAGTAAATGTCCTTCATTTGTGTCTGCTCAGGCTCTGACTGTGACTCCTGGCATTTGGCTGAGCTGAATTAAGTAAAAAAACAACAGCCCACGTGTCCTGTTTGACAGGGGTGTCCTGGTTCCCACTGGAAGTTACAGAAGCTCATGCTCTAACTGCACCATGGTGCCTGGCTCTGTTTTTCCTTAATTCCAAAATACTTTTGACAGCAATTTTCTTATTTCTTTTTCTTTTTTTTCCTTGTTTTTGGAGAAAAATAGAAAATGGCAGAAGTCTTCAGATATGGAGCTGCACTTAGAGAATCATAAGTTCCCTGTTTGGTGCTTCAAAAGTGCCTTCTTTCATATTAATGTAGGATGCGGCTTTTAAGAACGTGACAGAGAGTCTGTAATTTTATGTAGAATATTAAAATAATTGCTTTCTGTAGCTGCTTGCATTTTAAGTCAATTCACTGCCTAAAAAGCTACAATATATTTCAGTGTCACTTTTTTCAGCTACAACATTTTAAACCACAAAAACTCCCTTTTTCAGGTCAGCGCAGAATGCACTGAGTAAGAATCTGCCAATTTCCTTTCACGTTTGATCTTTGCTGCCTTGATCATTTCCGTAATCTCTATCACTTTGGCTGTCTATGCCTCCACTTGTAGCATTAACCTTGATGGTTTGTAATAGATGGCTCACATGGCCTTTGCTCTTTCCTCTCCTCTCCCTTAATTTCCTTGGCTATCCACACTAGTGGTTTTCTCCCTTTATAGCCTATTTATTTCCCGGCGTTATGTTCTTTCCTTGGACTCCCATTTAATTAAAGCTGAACTGTCAACTTGAAAATCACATTTCCATCGGAAGATGTTGTGTCCGCTCTTGTTACACGAAGCCCTTGAAAGGACTCTGCGAAAAGGCAGAGCGGGTTGGGGCTGTGGGCTCCGTGCCTTGCCTTTTGTCATTTCACTTCACTTGTGGATCATTCCAGCATTATTTCAGTGGCTGGCGTTTCTGCTCCCTTAGACAGTTCTGCCACTGGCTGTTTGCAGGGGGAGGAGAGAAATAACCCTTCCAGCCTCCCATCATTTCCCCTGTGGCCTCACAGGAATATGTGAGTCAGTATCAAGTCAGTACTGAATGAATTAAGGTGTATTACAGTGCTGCCCTAAAAGAAAATGAAACTCAAGACCTCTTGCTCCCCCAGTTGTTAGGGAAGGACCAGGATGTGTATGGGCAGCTCTGGGATGTTTTCATTAGTGCTTTCATGACTTCTGAAAATACCTCTGTTTGTTCTCTATTTTTCCCTGCTCTGTTATTATGTACCAATCACAGAGCAAATATGGCCCTCTTAAATAAACCAAATGTCAAATCAAAAAAAGCTCTTTCTCTTTCTAAGTACCCTCCATTAGGAGAGAAATTACTCCAGCTGCACCAAAACTCTATTCTGGGAGAGTATTAACTTTTTAAATTTCTAATTTTGGAACGTCACCCAAAACAGTTTTTTAATAGTATTGTCATCCCTTACTTACTTCAGCAGACACACTTGTATTCACATAATACAAAAGATATTATGTGTTGCATACTTCAAACCCATGAGAAAAAATAGTAACAGTAGCCTCTATGAATTACGAATATGGAGGTATTTATGTGTTAGTGTAAAACAGAGAGATAACATACAGAACAGAATTAGAAAATGTGGTGATTTATATCTTTGAGTAAGTTATGGCCTTCATAAATTAGGTAGCTGGAAAGATTGACCACAGTAACACCATAATTGAGCTACCCAAGTTCACAAGGACTATTTTTTTCCCCTCTTTTCCTTTTTCTTTTTTTTTTGTAAGTACTTGACAGTATTGCTGGCGGTGAATGTCGATTGTTTGAGTTGTTGTAACTGTTAAGATCACTTTGCAAGAGTGGCAGGAGTGGAAGGAGTACAGAATAAGGGGTCATCTCTTTGTTTGAAAAGAAAAATAGAATTTTCTTAATAGAATTGTAGGAGGTTTTTTTAAAGTTTTATACCACTCATGATTTTCTTGCTAACATGCTCAGTCGTATAATTTCCTCTCTCTTTTACTCAAAGCTAATGAATTTCAAAGATTTTTACACAAGAGGGAAAGAGGGTTTCTGAAAACCCAATTCAGTAAAAACCCTGTACTGCACAGCCATCTTACCCACTGGATTATCCTATAAAGGGGAAATTTCTCCACACTAATATTATGATTTAAATTGCCTACATCTTTCAGTGGGTATTTAGTCAATTCAAACCATGTTTATCAATGTTTTCGGATTAACTGCAATGACAGATTTTGTCAAACAACCTTTTATCAAAAGAACTTGCATGTTTGCTTCAATATAGAATGTTTTATTCCTTCTGGTGAAAGAATAAATGCTGTTTGGCCAGATCTCAGTGTTTTCTAAGAGTATTATAGTCTATATTGAAAAATATTACAGTAAATAGATGTGAATTTACTAAGCTCTGGAAAGCAAGGGCTTGCTCAGTGTGTGGGTGAATTTCTTAATAAAGGTACTTGGTCAGGGTTAGATGTGTGTTTACCAGAGAGGGTTATCAGTGCTTTGCCTCATGCATTGTCACAACCCCAGCTTTAGATCAGGGTGTTATTGCCTGGCAGTATTTATTTCTGTTCCTAGTCTGAAAGTGCTCAGTCTCAAACATTAAAAAAAAAAAGTAAAAGCTTCTTTCTTGTTTAGTTTAAATACATTTTTATTTTCTATAAACCTGAGAATTAAAATTCAATTTCTAACAGACACAGTGTCACTTTCTAACAGGCAAAATATGTTCTGAGTGACAAACCTGACAGACTCCCACTGTGAGGTACTTAGTGCAGTTTTACGTTGCAAATTCGGTGATGTGTGATAGCAAAGATCGCTCCTGTTCCATGGTGGCAGCAATCCCTTGAGGGCATCCCCAGCATCCCAAACCTGGGAACAAATGTTTGTGAGAGAACTGCACCCGACCAGAGGTTCTGCTGACGGCAGTGAATGTGTGACTCAGGCACCAGGTGGAGTTCTCTTCCATCAGCTATATGGAAATGTTGGATACCCTCCTGACTGGGAAAGGGAGTCAGATTTTAGTTTATTGACTAATTTATATAAATATCGTATCTTAACGTTATTATTTCACACACTTATTTGAGCTATTCCTCTGAGTAAAATGAAACATATTCATTTAGCTTAAATTAACTGTTGGGAGAAACATAGTGACAGCTTTTAGGCCCTAGAAAGGGTAACAGTGGCTGAAGAGCTGATTTAAGAAAATGTTAAAATTAGAAAATGCATCTTTTCACATCCTCAAAGTCCCTACGTTTTATTCTAAAGATTGAAAGAAAAGGGTTTTATTCCTGAGGGACTTTCAGAGCACTCTGATGTTCTCCACGGTCCTGACACCACTTGACTTTCTGCAGCTTCTTGGAAAGGACGGAGCAAATGTTTCATTACCTGTTTCAAAATCATTGGGACAGATCTTTTGTACCAGTATTTCCTGAGACTAATGAAGAATGGTATTTTCAGGATGCTAAAGATTTTTATTATTTAAATCCTTAGTGAAACCCCATCCAACACTGGTGTTAAAATTCTGATTTTCTTTGCATTTCTGGTAAGAGCTCAGACATGTGCTAGTTGGGAATTGAAACTGGGGCATATAAGAATAATTCCTTTTAAGAGAATATCTATCTGAACAAACAGCATAGCATTTTCTTAATAAAGCTCATAGTCAAAGTGCCTTGTTGAATATTCATCTGCTTCTGGATGGTATCATAATGACACCAAAAGCACTTTTTTCCACCTGCACTTGCCAAAGAGCTTATGGCCTTTTCTCTCCAAGTCCCTCAGAATGGTTATCCATGGCTTTTTGTTCCCAGGTTAAATTACACTGAGCATCTTGGAAGGTTTATTTTCCATTTTCAGTTCGGCAGCATTGGAGGCACAGAGCATATTCTCACGTGTTAGATAGATTTTATGTACTGTTTCTGTATTCAATGCAGGTTCTTGGTTTCAGTCTCTTCTTTGGATCTTTCAAATCTGTTCCTCTTGTCATGCTCTGCCCTTGTAACTGAGATGAGCTGAGGCATTTGAGATAACCCTCTGCAGGTATTTTGGCAGTTGCAAGAAAGACAGTGTCATTGGCAGGCTATAATTCAGCATTTTCTTTCACTCTTGATCCTTGAAGATTATTGACCTGCAGAATACATAGCTCAGCCTATTAAGTGTATTTTTTAGTTGCTTTCACAGTGTGCTTGAAGAGATTGTGAGGTATGATGGCAGGATTTTGATTATTGCCTTCAGTCAAATTAAGAGATATTTAAATCAGGGGAAAGTTCACAATTAAGTGTGGCTCGCACGAGGATCAGTTCTGTCCAAGTGCACTAATAGGATTTTAATTTTTGATTAATCTGATTCTCCTTTCACACAATATGGATGAAAGGAACTTCAGTGAACTCATTGAACATTCACAACTGCAAAAAAACCCCAAAACATTCCATATTTTCCATCTATGTAGCTTAGCATTTTTAACACTAACTGCTGGAAAACAGCTGCACATGCACATACTCAATGGCAGGTGTTCAGTTTTTTTCATTTCTCATGATCATGTAGGAATAGGTAATGTACTGTCTCTAAAATGCCTGGTACCTTAATGTGTAAGGTAGAGCAAAGTAAAATGAGTCTTATTCCTCTTTTATTTCACAGGAAAATTTATTTTGACTATTGCTTTATATAGATTTGCGTGATGGTAACTTAGCTTAAATAGCCTTCTCAGCTTTTCTATCCAAATTTATGATGGGAGCAATTCGTTGTGAGTCTCATTATCATAATAAAATCCTATTACAGCATGCTGGGGGGAAAAACCCCAAACAGAAACACTTACAACATTCACATGCAAGTCAGCTTTAGTGATTGGCATCTTTATGATACCCAGGTGCTCTGCATGCTTCTTTATGAGAATTGAATTACGTGACCTGGAAGTTCAGAGTAAATGTTTTAGCTTTACTAGTCCTTGAAAAGCAGTAAGATGGAGAAGATGTTGCAATACTTGTTAGTGAAACTATTTGGAAATTGAATTACAGATGCTCTCAGGGCCACATCCCATCCTTAGGTAATTTACAGAAGCAAGTTATCTCCCTGACCCTCAAACCTCTTGTACAACTGCTTCCTTGCCAAATAAAAACAACTAGATCATCTACTTTGACAAGCCAAAGCTGGGAATCAATTTTGAAAGCTCTGTCCCTTGCTCAGTGTTGCAGGATCTCCCTCCCTTCTGCAGCTGGAGGTGCTCAGTGCTCCCTGGATGTGCTTCCAGCACGTGTGGGCAGTGCCTTAGTGGCTTTGTTCTGTTCAGTGGTGGTGGTCTGTGTCTGAAAACTTCCAAATGCAAACTTCCCTTTGAAATGGATTATTTCACCCCAAGTTCCCTCGTTACCCTTTGTGTAGTCCCTGACTTTGAGGGAGCTTTAGTCGATGTTCTGGAGGAGGAGATAACGCAGGTACTGCCCTTGCCTCCATGGCTGGGAAGGACAGGTCGTCTCTGCTACAAGCTCACACTGATACAGCTGTGCTGCCAATGTGCGGAGCAGATGTGAAATGTGCTGATAAAAGCGTTTTTCTCTAGGTGCAGATAGACTATTTCATTGAAAGGCATGAAGTAAATGGGCAAGAACCATTATTTTGTCAGAGTGCTTCCCTACCAAAATGCACCTGAAGTGGTCTCCTCTCTGGTTGTGACTCTGCAAAGTTGGACCTATTAACTTATTAGCTCATTCATCAGGTGTTTAGCCAAAATTCTAGATATTTTGTGTTACTGGAAGTAAGAATAGTAAAATGGTATGGCACGAAGAGCAATATTAATAATGCATGCAAAAAAAAAGGTCAAAATATGCAATAGAGTGATACAGTAAGGGTTTTACCAAATTTCCTTAATTATTTAAATATAGAGGAGTCCTGATGTATCAATAGAAACATAGTTGGGAAAGTGAGAAATAACACTTTTGAGATAACCTATTGCATTATAATAATGATGTTATATTAATCTGTGTCATTGTTTCTAATATCTGATGTAGATGAAAGTTTGTAACAGTCTAATATAATCTATCACAACCAATCCCAGAAGTGTTGGACAGTTTGCTTCCTGGGGAGAATACTTATACTTTAAATAATGTTTTGGAGGCAAAAAAGAAAATTCATAAGTGCTAAAACTCCTAGATAAATTATAAAAAAGTGAACTGGATTACAGCAAAATAACACTTCATTCCAATGTAGTGGACTATTCTCATCTTGGAATTTATTCCAGCCTTATTGATGCAGGGCTCACTGTTTGAATGCCTTCATGACTGGTTCAGGTAACAACACTATCCTGCAAAAATGCCAGAAAAATAAAGCTGTATCGGGAAAGTTAAACGTGCCAGTGGTGCATAGGTTACCTGGGCCCTTCATCTCAAAAGCTTCCAAGATATAGAAGTAAGCCTTTAATCTCCTGAGTGAGTCTCAGGGCTCTCTTTTTTAATGTTGTACTACATTTTCATCTGATTTTTTTTTTTTTTTTTTTTACTTTTCTGAATCTCTTTGCTAAATCTATTCTGTATTTATTAGGTGGTGGAGATGTCCCTTCAACCTTACTGACAGCAAAGGCTCTGGTGAAGTATTTTTTATATAAAAAGAAGATGATTTCCCAGGGTATGCAAAGGGTCATTACTAATGGCAAGAAAAAGATTTGGAACCTGATCTTGGCCGAATGACAGAACAGATCAGTGAAAGAAAGCGTAAGGATGGTACAGAAAATGGGACAGGATAGTAGAATGGAAATATATGTTGGCTGAATGCAAGTCTTTTGTATTTAGGAGCTGATTTCTCATTCACATAATTAAATGCAGAGACGTTTATTTATTACCTTCTGGTAATTAATTACCTTCTGGTTTTGTATTTATATTTTATTCTGTCTGTTTCACATTAGCAACACTACGTGTCTTGTGGCTCAGAACGGCAGCTAGTGAAGAGCACATCACCTGCATCTCTGCCTTTGGCCAAGGAGCAGCTGATGAGCTTTATTGTGTCCAGCAAGCTGAGCAATTTCCAGCCCAGGGCTGGTGAGACTGAGATGGGGCAGCATCAGAAACAGTCCCAGGGATGATAACATGTAAGGAACAGTAACAGGCGGGACTATGTCATCTTAGCAAAATTACAGCTTGGAATATCACTTGAACTGTAATTGCATCATAATCTGTGTTTGTGTCAGTTCCGTACTCCCTCCTGAATTCCCTAGATGTGTGCAGAGCAAGTGTACAAATACTGCCAAACTCCACTGGGACAGGGCACCCCAGAGGATGAACATGGAGCGTAACCCAGGGACTCTGTTCACTCCATCAGCTCAGTCCCTGCCCTCAGCTCTGCTTGGGTCCTGGCTCAGGGACCCTCCAAACCCATGGACTCCCTTTCCTTTTCTTTACACAGCGACTGTTTTGGGCGATGGTGTCCAAATGCCTGGAATGAGGCTGTAGTTTATTCTGCCTTCCGAGTGTAACCAATCGAAACCGGGAAAGTTCCTAGTTCTAATCACTTGCTTCAGATGTGTTTTATTTTTGTGACTTATTTCTTCCTTATTGTTGATGCAAGACCTAGTTCAGAGTTTTTTTCAGTAGAGGGTCCAACAGAGGAGGAATAATGGCAATTTGTACAATGTATTTCCATCTCCTTTTCCTTTGAACATTATTTTAAATATATTCTGTCAGATCAATTAGCAAATATCCTTGTGATTTCCTTAACAATGTATTCTTTCTTTCTATAATGCTAATTAAGTGTCTGGTGAAAGCAATGGACACAAGCGATGTTGGGCAAATTCAATTTGTCCTGAGGCTTATCTTCAAACTGACTCCAGAATCTGTGGTTTAAAGTGCCATAGCAGTAGAAGTGCTAAATCAGTAGAAGTTTTCACAAGATAGCAATAGCTTATGTTATCATCCAATGGGAAGAGGAAAAGATAGCAGAAATGAGTAATATAGCTAAGTATGAATTGTACAAATTAGGATGCTTTGCTTAATTTAAAAAGTTTCAAAAACTAAAAAGGACTTGGAACAGTATACATCCATTACAAGAAGTTTCTAAAAATACCTCAGGGGGGCATTATTGAAATAATAGACATAGACAATCTCACTTTTCTCCAAATAATTTTATCTGAAAAGTCCTATAAAACTTTTTATTTGCATTTTATTTGAAAAATCAAACTTGGTATGTGAGATCAAAATACTGTCTCATCATCTTCTCTGAGGAAGCTCAGCATAGCATTCCCATGCTTTTTGTTTGGTTTTAGTTATATTTTCCAATCAATTATTGACCCTTTCCTGCTTTCTATTGTATTAGTTATTCTGAAATTTTAAAATTTGCATATGTAAGTTTTATTCAGCTACATCTATTTTTAAGGAGTTAGTTTACATCTTCACGGAAATTATCTATAAAAATTCTATCGGCATTGAAAATGAAAGGAATAAGAGCGTCTTGTCAGTGAGTGATTTTATACACATGTAGAATGAAACATACTTTCCTCTTTCTCCCTTATGAGAAGAAGGGGTTAAAGCATTTCCCAAGTTGACACAACACAAATAAAGAATGCATGTTTTAAAGGGAAAAAAATTAAATTAAGAATTTTCAATTTACCATAGGTTGGAGTTAATTAGACTAATCCAGGTGAGCTCAAATTACCAGTTAGAGTATCAGTGGCTATTTTTGGGAATACAAACTCAGGACCCCTCCTAATCAGTTAAAAAAAACCAAAACAAAACACTTTTTTGTGTCACAAGTCATCTCTACAAGAGAATATTTTTTTCCCATCATTCACATCCATTTCACCTTGTCTCTATAAGAAGTTTAATATAGGTAGGTTAAGTGTAGTAGTCGATAATGAAGATGGAGTCGGCGAGACGAAGGGCTAGCGGGAGGGAGTTCTCCTCCAAGCTCCCATTTATTATGGGTACAGGGTTTGGTGTTCGGGAAGGGGAGCGGGAGGAGAAAAAATGCTCTCTGAGGCCCCTGCACGCTGGCTTTTAAGGGGGAAGGGTCAACCAATGAGGAGAGAGGGAGTAGGTGGGGATACACGCAGAGAACCAATGGTTACAGAACAGGGAGGGATACAATTCAAACCTACCAATCATATACATAATGTAATAGAAGGGTCTGGAAGAGAGGGCGGAGTCAGGGTCCTGGGCATGCCTTTCGCAGTCCCGGGGCGGAGTCAATGTGGGTAGCAGCAGAGCGTCCGCCCAGGGGGCGGAGGCAGCACAGGGCTGACCCTCCACAGTTAAGAGCAATATTTGGCAGCACATGAGGACTTTTTTAATGCTTTCCATGCGCTCACCTAGAGTGGCTATTACAGGAGGTATCTTTTTACATATGCATTTGTTAAGAGAGTTTAAGAGATGAGAAAAAGCAAAGTGCAGTTAACACAATTTTGGTTTTTTATTACTTGGGGTTAGTCAGCTGGAAAAGTGGCTATCTTTCCTTCAACTGTTTTGCCATTTAAATGTATCAGCATCTGAAAAGTGTCTGTGGAATACAGCTTTTATTTGCCTGAGAAGGCATCACTGCTGACATCTGACTGAGGACTGTCGTGTTGGTTGGTAATTAATCTTCTGAGGTGCAGTTTTACAGTTCACTGACAGTGGAATGTGGGGTCTGGGCCAGCAGAAAAGGAGGTACTGGATGTTGGTGCTGCCTGCTGTGAGATCCTGGCAGTACTCCCCATCCCGGGAATGTGGGGAGTATTGGAGGATGGAAGAACTCAGGAGAGCTTTTTCTTGATAGCAAATGCAATTGCCCTTGAGCCCCTGGACTGACCATGTGCTAAGGCACCTGCAGGGATTGCTGAGGGGTTTTCGTGACCAGCGGAGAGGGCATTTTGGGAGGTGGTTCAAACTGTGCTAGGGTCTGAATTTCTGGTGTTGGCTGAAGGAACCAACAACCCCTGAAAGCACTTGAGGTTAATGTTGTCATAGTGGTGGAGATTGTGTGTGATGAGGAGCACAACGATGGATGCAACCATCAATCTCAGTCTTTTCTCAATGAGTACAGCTCTCCACAGCAGAGAAGAAAGGTTGTAAATTCACTGGCTTGTGTCCCGCAGGGACACCGGAGATGGGATCTGCCTGCTCTCCAACTCTGTGACAAAGTAGAGCTTTAAGTGCTCTGGAACTCGGGGACTGTTTCTCACAGTGGCTGAAGGCATGGGCTGCTGTAAATCCATTTGGCTTCATTCCCTCCCTATGCTGACCTCAATGAAAGTACTCTACAGTCAAGGAACTTAGCTCAGGATGACAGAGTAGAGTTAGGTCGTAGTCATGTCCCTGGTCTGCTACTACTGTTCTTTTTCCTCCTTTCTGATTTTGGCTGCTCAGAAAGAGAGGGAAATGGCCTGCTTTCCCACTGGTGCATCCTACATGGCCAAATGCGCTTTTGCTGAAGTGATGCCCAAATTCCCCATAAATGATCATTTTTTTACTTGGAAAAGGGCTCTTGTGGATATGTCAGGATTCACATTTAACTGGAAAAGAAAAAATCTCTCCTCTGCAGTGGAAATTCTGTGTTGCAGCCCTTCGGCCTAGGATTAAAAATCTCCTGTGTAGGAAACAAATTAAACAATTTTTTATTCCCCCACTTCCATTTGGTGAAACCCCACTGCTTTGTGTTGCGTAAGGCCTATTGACACACCCTGAAGGTTCCCGAGGTCCTTTGCCACAGCTTCTCACAAAGACTGCAGGTCCACCCTGGGCAGTGCTGTGTCACATCCCAGGCAGGGCAGCGCTCTGCCTTCTTTGCTCTGGGGCTAATTTCATAGCTAGGCTGTTATAAAATAGGAGTGGGTAATAGCAATATTACCTATGGCTACCTCAAGAGATCAGCTCCTTTATTCGTGAGTCTTTGTACCTGAAGGAGGATGCTGCACCAGAAATAAAATAGTGAACTCTCAGATAGGAAAATAGAGTTAGTCCTGTTTTTTTCTGTCAAGAATGAGGAAAAATAAAGAAGATCAAAAAACTCCCAAACTTAAGCCAGTGATTTTCATGTAAAACTATTTGTGCATGGTATCTTTTAAAGAGAATTTGTATTTCTATTCAGCATTGTTGCCAGGTCAAATACTGCTGTTTTCACATTTGGCTGTAGAGGTACTGCTCAACTCTTATCCATACATTGTCCTTTAAAGAAAGAAATTTATCTGGAGGCAGTCTTTATTAAGAACAAAAATCTCCTTGGTCTGTCATTGCAGCTGGGGTTAAGAAAAAGCTCAGCTTTATTAAGTGCTGTGAGAAAACCTTTATGTCCCTTGCAAGATTTAGACAGTGCATTCACAATTCCTTTGCATGCTCCTAAACATATTAAACAGGAAATAAATGGAAAAATCTAAATGCTAAATTTCGTATCATTTTTCTCCAGCCAGAAAAATAATTAAATAGCAGGTGACATCAATGAAATATTGTCTGTGTTGGTGAGACTTCATTAACAAATGCTGTTGTAATATAGATCATACCTTTTCACTGAAAGAATGAAACGTGTGTGATAGCTGTCCATTAACAGATAATTTAAACTGACTCCAGAAAGCATTCAGATTCAGTCTTTTGTGGGTATTTTCTTTTACTAGCACTTTTGCCTGCATTTTCATTGCTTGCAATGGCCATTTAAGTGAAGAAATGCAACTCCCAGCATGAAAGGATTATTTTGCTAATCTTCCTTAAAGCTTCCCCCCGAGTATTCTATCAATATGAGGTTGTTGGTAGGAGACAACTTAAACCTAATATAAATCCTGTTTTTTGGAACTGTGATTTGAAGTTGCACGGAATTCCCCAGTCATGTGGAAGAGTATTTAGTAGAATGCTTGTTATTCATTCTTTCATTCTGCTGTCCCTTAAATCTAAGACCCAATAGGAATAATATTTTCCTGTAGCTGCCCTGGCAAATACAACTTTTATTACAGGAGATTCACACAATTTTCAAATCCAATTAGACTCGTGCCACCCTGCTGTGGCATACATTAAAATTTAGTAAATGAATCTTATGGAATGACCTGTTTCTTCTGCCATAGTATTTCTTCTTTTTACTAAAGGCTTTTTCAACCTGAAATTTATTTTTTCTGGTTTTCTGCAGTGGGTTCTTTTAATGAAAGGGAAATATGGAAACAGAGAAAATGTATTCAGAGCAATGCTGTAAATGGGACAGTATGTTCCATCTGAGACAATAGGGATGACCTGCTGGTTAATAAAAGATAAAACCATTTCCAGGGCCCTGAACTGACTGCAAGAGAACCCAAGAGGGAAAGAATTTTTACTGTATAGGATTTTTAGAAAAGCAAAATGAAACCTAAAAACCCAACACCCTTCCACCTCCATCTGACATGTGCATTGGAAATATGTCTCATTAACTAGATGAATCTACTGTCCCAAAGGTACATTGCAATGTGATATCACCAAGAAAAAAGATTTACTGAGATTCTCCTTAGTGAAAGAGATCCTGGCAAAACCACACATCATTACAGCCAGAGTTAGACCTGACAGGTTCTTGCTCTTTGACTGACCCTTAATTTTGTTAGGTGTAAGAAAATTTTGTCCAGCACATCAGAATATGAACTAACACACTAAATATTTTATTCTGTGCTAAATTAAGTATTACAGGTTTTAATTAATCTTCATCAAGCGCCCTTATTGAAAACAAAATAGGCACAACTCAGCAGAGTAGGAGAGGCATAATAATTAATCAGAGCATGTGACTCTATTAAAATTTATTATTAAAGTATTCTTTGCACAATGTGCCATGGCTTTAGCGGTGCTTTGCCCTGATGAAGTGCTCTAGCCAAGGCACTGGGGTTTGGTATCCTTGAACCTTGCAAAGCCAGTCCTGGTGAGCGGGAGGGGCTGTGTGGCAGCATGAAGCCTCTTGGTACTTCATTTTCCATCATTTGGAGAGCAAAGTGCCCTAGGCCATAGGTCAGGGGAGCCTGCAGCACTCTGCACCCACAGCATCACCCCACCGGATCCCTCCCTAGAGCACCAGAGGGTTCACACCTTCTGCCAGGCAAAGGGGTGGCTGGGGAGAACAGGCAGGAAATTACTACAGCCTTGTTTTTGCCTCCTTTCCTCCTGAATAGCCTTTGTTCCTGGTTTGGAAGGATAATAATTTACTGGTCACTTCTGCTCAGGGGTGGACATGAAGGCAGAATCAGCCTTTTGTCAGAAATGAAGTGAACTAGTTGGTTTTTAAGCCACCGATTCATCAATGGCGCTTTTTCTAGTCAAAACAACGGTACTCCAACTAATAGTACTCCAACTAATGATACTCCAACTAACTGCTCTCCAGTCCTTGTTTATGCTTTATTTATATCAGCCCGTCTCCAGAGCCGACAGGAGCCATTGTTAGCAAGAGGTTCTTTTCCCCTTTCCATCTGGAGGGCCTGGGTGACGCTGCAGGCTGTTCCAAAGGTGCAGGAAGCAGCAGGGTGTCCCCAGCCAGGCTCCCTGCGTCCTTCCCGCGGGGCAGTCCCTCGGGGAGCAGGTGTTCCATATCAAACACCCCTCCTTCACTTATTGCCAGAGAGAGGAATCGTCTGACCCATACATTTTAGAGCTGAAAAGACCTCTGGGGCCACCAGCTCCATCCTCTGCAAACAGTGTAGGTTGAGGAGATCCTCAGGGATGAACGTTTGCCTTGAAATCAGTGACCCTCTCTGCCAGATTACCTCCCTCCTTTCTCATTTAGTCCTATTTAATCTACATTTTCCCCTTCAGTAATTCTCAGCTATTACTACACTTCTACCTGCTTTCCCCATGCTGCCAACAGTCCTCCCACACCACCCTCCACCTTCTTGTTATTAATTCTTCTTAAGTACTCACAGCCTGTTATCATTTCATCTTTTCTCTAGACAGGGCAAATTCAGCAGCTGGCTCTCTTGCCTAACTACTCTTAATACAATAGCTGCTGTCTTCTGAACTTTGAGGATTTCTTTTTTTTTTTTTTTGTTTGCTGCCTGCCCTAGTTAAGTGTTCTTTTTTCTTTAAATCTAACATGATTTCCTAGTAGGGAATGCTCAGAGCAGTGCAGATGTAGCCTTACCAGCCAGGACTGTGTAAAACATTTCAATTCCATGTATAATATCTTGCTGCATGTAGCCACAAGGACAGTAATCAATGGGATTGCAGAAAACACTGAATTTTACAGAAATCAAAGGAATAATCACTGAGCATGTGGAAATCCACAAAAGATGAACTAGGACAGAAAGATTAAGAAATGTATAGAATTGTATCTCCTTAATAATCCAAAGATAGATATCTGTAGATTTAGATTTATTTTTTTTTACTTTTTAGAAAAAAATCTATAAAATCTTAAAAAAAAAAGAAAAAGGAATTATATTTTAAATCCATATTTCTTCTGTTCTGCAGCAAATGCTTTGGGCCAAGCTTCTTTACTGATTATTAGCCCATGTTGAGTGCACACAGCACTTTGCCCTTGGTGTGCAGGGCACCCCAGTCCTGCCCCCACACAGCACAATACCCAGAGTGCCACCTCTGCTTGCCTGGCTGATGCATCACATTCTAAATCACAGCATGTACTGAGTGCAGGTGAAATAACTTAGCATAAAGACAAGGTGTGGTTTGAAAGAATCAGCCCCAATTTGGGTTTGGAGTTAAGAGCATATTGGTAGTAATACTGTGAAAAGGAACATATCGCCTATCTCTTTTAAAACTGCTTTTAAATTGAGGGCATGGAAGGGTTGGCTTATTATATAAGGTTTATATTTTTTTATTATTAAAGTTATGGCTTATATATTATATGTTTGCTTTAATTTTAATTGCAAATAATTTTGCATAATGTATGTTCAAGATTGTCTGAACAAGTATACGATACCTCATCATATATCTCCCTCAACATATTGTGAAAAAATAATGGGGGAGAAGGATGTTCACTTAAAAACATAAAATCTTTAATTAAAGGTATCTGTACAGAAAGCTTCTTTCTTCAGAACATTGTTAAATATTGCCACCTTCAGGCAAAAGTGTTAACTATTTTTAAACCACGTTTATGCTTTTTCTTCGACAGTAGATCACAGGAGGACAGACAGGGTGGTGTGCTGAATTTGGGGAAATTAAATTCCTTGGGTTTGAGGAAAGAAAAGCAGAGTGGAAGAAAGCACCACAGTTAATAACCCAAGTAGTGTGTGGTTTCCATCTCAGAGGACGAGAGCGTTGCAGTTTAGTCTTATGTTGCTTTGTCTCTTGCAAAACTTCTCCCAACTTCTCCCTTTCTGATATGGGAGAATAAACATGATTTTTAAAGTGAATAGAATTGGCTTGGTTGCAATTCAGATCAAAGTGAAGCTTAAATTTATGAAATTTCTTGAATTAAGGATAGACAGCTAATTCTGCTGGAAAAGAAAGAAAATTTATGATTATTTAAATGGTGATGTGAATCTGTAGCAAAATTCTCAAAGTTGTTTGCTGGTACCAAACATTTCAATGTTTCAGTGTTCAGTGAAAAAACAATTATAAATAAAAGTACCCCTACTAGACAGAGCACTCACAGTAAGTCACATTCACTTTGTCCATGGTTTTGCCCCTGCTGGTTTCTTCCAGGGCTGAGTAGGGAGATTGGTCCATGGCAGTGAGTTATTGATTAGCTGATGGCAGGATCCCACTTCCCATGTATCCAAAGTCAAATCCTTTTGAAACATGGCATTACACAAACAGTGCCTTCCACCAGAGAAAAATGTCATGCTGCTCAGTAATAGCAATGGCAAACTCTCCCTTTGGACTGAGCATTACGCTCCACTTCCCACTTAAATGGTTTTGCACTGCTGCACTAAAGAGCTGGCACATTACTCCCCACAGGTGGCTGCATTTCAGCGCCTGGGTGAAGAGAGGCTCCATTTCATCTTTCAGCTGGAGCGAGTGCTAAACATAACGTGGGGCTCCTCTATTTCCACAGGCTATTAACCTTCCAAAACATTTATCTCCGAGGCTAAACTTTCCGGGACTTCAGCTTCAATTCTGGGAAATGTCTCTATTCAAAAACAATGCATTGGGAATGAATTAAGTCCCCTTCCTACAGATAGTAACCATATGCCAGAGCTAAACATGGGCTTAAACAGCTTTCTGAGCTTATTCCTTCTCAAAAGTAACATTTTTATTTTAGCAAGTTTGAGCAAAACTTCTTCCTCCATTTTTGCATAATAAGAGAGTGGCAATAGGAAACATAACTGAACTTCTGTTCATAAAAGCATTTTAAAATATTGTACTAGAATACAAGGGGGTCCTTTATGAGCTTCGTGGTCTTCCAGACAGTTTTGTCTGACCCTGTTCATTATGCAGGAAATTTTTGTGTACCTTGCCATCAAATCTTGTTAAACCAGTGTTGTTAACTCACTGTCTTATTTCAATCAAATATATTGTTGCTTCTGTCTTAGGAGTGAATGCATCACTCCATCCACAACTAAAGAAGATGCTGCATATGCCATGTATATAAAGTATTGCACAACTCTTGCAGAGAAAGGTAATAGCTGAGTATTCAATACCTCATTTTCATTCCCACTGCTGTTTAGAAAATGTGGCTGAAGATGAGATATTCTCTGCATTTATAAAACGACGAATTATAACAAAAAATGAAGGGCTGTAGAAGAAGATAGTTAGTCAGAAATACTTCCTACAGCAGAAAGAGGAAATAAAACTCAAATTAGGTACTAAAGGGAGGAAAACACATCCATTAGTAATTCGGCGTTCAGTCACTGGCAAAGGAAGCTTAGCAGTCCAAATAAGAGATTTTGAAATATTTAATCTGCAGGATCTGTGGAATTATGTATAGGAAGAGATATCTTGGCTCCTTTCTCAAATTAAATTGATTGAGGACTTTGCATTTTATTACATGGATTTATTCTGATTACTTCTAAAGCTAAAAGTCTTTCTTCCAAAGGGAGATTCAGAAACTCAAAAAGCTTTCTTTTTTTTTTTTTTTTTTTTTTAAGAGTATCATGGGTTTGTCTCAGAAACACTGCAGCATTATTCCTGCATCCACGGTAGAAAAACTGCTGTGGTTCAGTGTGGCTAGATGGGGGTAGTTATGAAACCCTCACCACAGTGGTATCAGAACACAATAATCTCTGAGTGCTTGAGGATGAATGGCTTATGTAAATGTAGAATGTTATTACTGCATACTCGATTGGGCCATGCTGAATAGGGTTAGCTGCTTTACTGGGTCTATCTCCGTGGAAACTGGTGACAGTCTAGAGTATTGGCTACTGGTTAATCAAGAGAGTATTGGCATATGCTCTGCTTAAGAGGTCTGATTTAGTTTTTGCAAAATAAGGTGCCCTTTGGCCAGGTGACAAACAGGTGTGAAACCCTGAAGCAGTTGTTAAATGCACAAATTGCCCAATAAAGATAAAGCAGCATATTTTCCCAGTCCCTTGGGCAGCTCAGGCTGGAGTTCAGTGGGGTAGGAGCAGCGTGCCAGCGTCTCACCAAATCCCATTTGGTGGTAGCTCTGGCAGAGCCCTGGCAGCATGAGCTCCTGCCTGGCATTTCTGCAGCTCAGCCCAGGCCAGTGAGTGCCTGGCAGCTCATAAAGAGCACACCCAGACCCTGTCCCTGCCCAGCAAAGGGCCTGGCGCTCCCAATGTCTCTGTGCATGTGAACCTTCTTGCCAGGCTTCCTCAGGCCAGGACAGCAGAGATTTGCAGTGTCTGGGGGGGTGTTCCACAAGGCTCGTGGCATTTAACCTCTGCTTTGGCAGCTCCAGCCCGCCCGCCACAGAGCAGAGCTTTCCATGGGAGCTTGGGAAAGCCTCCTGGGGCTGTGGATGGGGGAAGGACAAAGCAGGAGTTCTACTACATTATACAGCAGTCTGTGGAAGAACTAATTCAGTTTTTAGTGTTGAGAGGGGTTTGATGGACTTGGCATATGTGGAAGTGCCACAGCTTTGTCTTCTCAGCCTTAAGCCTTTCACTTAACTATAACAATACAGGAGTCCACAATCTTTTCCATAAGAATACTGATTTTCTCTTACCTGAAAAGTCATATATCCTCTTTGCAGGTAAAAAATGAAAAAGCAAAAACAAAAAACAAAACCAAAACAAAACAAAAAACAAAAAACAAAAAACAAAAAACAAAAACAAAAAAAAAACCAAAAAGAAAAATCAAAAAATCCCCCAAAATCCCCAAAAAACAAAAAAAAACAAAAAAAAACCCCAAATCCCCAAACCCAAAGTCTTTGACTTCTCTGTTAGGAAGATAATAATGCTAGTAAACACTGGAAATCATTATGGTCTTCATAACGTGCATTAAAATAAAAAGCCCACATATGCTCTGTCATGATTTACAGCCTTGCTGGTAAAACACCTTGGGTTGTTTCATTTTACCGTGGAACCAAAGAGAATTTATCTTTTCTTCTGTATGGAAAAACGCTGAAGATACTGATAAGCTTTTTCTAGGTAAAAATTAGTAAAGTCACCATGAAACTGATAGATAGTCATGGTAATTATTTAGGCATTGCTTTTAAAATTATTATTTTATACATGAAATGCCATATTCCATATTGAAAATACTTTCGAATATTCTGTGCAGTGTATCTGGTAACTGCTGGAAGCTGTGCCTTATTATAGCTGCTTGGAAGATACATTGTAAACTTAAAATAATTCAAAGTGCACTCTGCTTCAGACTTTCCATAAAAATTCAGTGTTACTGTGATTCTCGTTTCATACTGTCAGCAGTTTCTGGAATCTGGAAAACTTTGGGTTTGCTTCTTGTTCTTAACTGAAAGATACAATAAAAACTACTAAACTGTTGTTTATCAATAAGCTGTGAAGCCTTGTATGCTATGTTGGATGTATTTCTTGAAAGCTCAGCCGCTGGCACCATGTCCACAATTAGTCTCATCTAACTTCTACTGTCTGAAAATTAAAATAGTTTCTTCTTCTGTGAGCAGCCTGTTAGCAGCCTGTTTGGTGGCGTTCTGGGACAAGGTGAGGTGTGAGTCCCTTTCTGGAGAAGCTTGTCTGTTTTCACTAGAAGAAAGAGCCTTTGGCTTAGCCTAAGCATTGCCTTTTCCCTTTCTGAAACTCTGGGTTCCTTATCTTAAAACTTATGTAACTCTGTGCTTAATTTCTATTGTCAATCCTCAAGCAGAACAGTACCTTGCTTATTGTTTACCTTTGCAGTTTCTTTTACAACACTATTAAATATAAATAAATAATAAATAAATAAATACTATTTAAATAAATAAATAATATTTTTATTATAATTTAATTTAATAATTATTGTTATAATTTATTATTATTCTATTTATTAATAAATAAATAATAGTTTCACACTATTAAATATATCTCCTATTCTTTGGTTTTCCATCTGTTTCACATTTAAGTGAAAGGGAGACTGTGAACAGTCTCCAGTGCTGTGTACAGCGCACAGGCAGGGGGGCTCTCACCTGCCTCCTGGGTGAGCAAGGTTATTCCGTTTCTTCCGTGCAGAGGCTCTCTGTGGGATCAAGACAGCCTCAGAGCTATCTCCTCAAGAAAATGCTCAGAAAAGTTCACAGGACAAGCCATGAAGTGTTTCAGACTCAAATATTCCACTCACAATTACAGCTGTGTAATCTAGAGGAGTATATTCTGATTTAGAGAGTTGAGAACAAAACGCAGCCCTATTAACTTAGCTGTTCCTAGGCTGTGAGAATGTCAATTATGGATAGGTTCGCCCTAGATAACTAGACAACAAACTTTTTTTTAACTGCTGTAGGAGTTAATTCTTTGTGTGCTCTTAATTTATTGTGTTTCACAGGGAAGATGAATCAGCCTTGTGATTAGTTTTATTCTCCATAAGCCTTTTCAAGACCTAGGATGAAATAAAATTGTGATCAAGACTAATGATGGACATGAATCAAGATGTCTTTTCTCTCCATCATGAAATGGAATGTTATGAAAAGGTTTCCTTCCGTTATTAGTTTAGGAAAGAATAGTCAAGTAAAAAAACAGAACAAAAAATAAAGGGGAATTTAAAGTCTGCAGTAGGCAGAGAAAGACCACTTCATCTCTTCCCGATTTGCTAGAAAATACCTTTCCCTCCCTCAGCATCACCTTTCATTCCCCCTACTCCCAGATTATGTTAAAATATTTACTGAGGTTGTTCTTGAAACCCACAGCAGCTAAACCACTTTAGCATGGGGTGAATTTATAACAGATTCCTTATAATTTGTGCCCAGGGACTGGAAAGAACTGTGCATCATTATGCAAGTGTCATGCATAACAGTGAGGCTAAATGGTGAAACAAAAAGGAGGAGAAGGGAAATCACTCATGGACATGCCTGGGAATCAACACAATAGTTTTCTCTGAAGCAATTCAGTCATATTGTGGAAATACATGCTTGGACCATTTGAAAACTTTTTGTTATTTACTCAATAGGCTGTAACAGCTCTGAAGCTTACTGCAGTGTATATTCAATAGACAGCTCTGTATTTTGGGTCTATCACGTCAAAATGCATTTGAGCAATTATAAAAGGGCGCATTTTACACCATGTACCATAGCGGCTCCTCTGGAGCCTGTTTTGTTGTAGAGCACTTTGTAGCACTTTGCAGTTTCAATATTAATGCAGCCATACTCATGGTGTCCTCCTTCCAGAAGATCTAAGGACTGATTCCCTTCTAACTACTCAGGACCTGCAGGGACAGGAAGATTGTTCCAAGCAGCATTATATAAGATTCTGTCTCTCTCCTTAAAATGAGAGAGTTGCCCTTCTGCATGTCAGCAGGCCAGTGGGATTTAATGCTCCTGTCCAGATTTTACTGGAGGATTGCATAGTTAAACTAGCATGAGAAAATCAAAACTTCCTCCAGTCCCCTAGTAACCCTTGCTTGCTTGAAAATCTCAGGTTTTCTGGTGAGTGTGTGAATAACTCCATGACATTATCTTAAGCCCACAAATTTAGTCTTATTTAAGTAACACACACTTGTTTTTGTGTCGTGTGGATTCTTGTCAGTGTTCCCCTGCAGAGGAGATCTGTATGTTTGAGGTGATCCAGAAAGGAGGGTGAAGCAGCAAGCTGGAGTGTCCTGGGAAAGCCTGAGGTGCAGAGCTTCACTTCTCAAAGCAGAAGCATCTCTCCAGGCTGCAGGAGGGAGGAGCACTTCTGTAAACAGCGGTCTCTTAAGACTCCAAGTGTTTTCACTGTGCCTGGCTTCCCCACAGAGTGAAAACCATGATCCTGAGTTATTCACCTCAGGCTCCTTAACAGGACAAGGACTCTCTTTTAGCTATGAAAACACCTCCATGGTTAAAACATGGTCCAGAATCTCAGTTACTTCATATTTGCTTTAGGACTGGAAATATTTAATATTATCATCTCTGATCCTTCCCTTACTTTTATGAAAGAAAATTGATTAATTGTTGGTTATTTTTGATTTCTGCCTTTTATTGTTTTCTTAGCTCCTTCGAAGCTGCTGGCATTGCTGAGGCATTAACACCAGTAAGAGGGGAGTTTGCATATGCAAATTTTAGTCCTTTAATTAAAAGCAGGAGCACTTGATTACACTGCTGAGCCCCAGAGCTGCAAATATGTAAACAAAGGTTACATGCTCAGAAAGGAAAATTGAGCTCTAAGTCACAGTTTTGTTATAGACTTCTGTTCATCTTTAGGCTGCTGTTAACATGAGGTCCAGTGCCAAATTTAATTTCTTATTTCTAGATTGAAGTGCTCTTTCAGGAGCAGGCTTTGTGGCTACTTTTTTGGGTTTGGGATTGTTTTCTTCTCATTTTGTATTTGCTCCTCTGACTTGGAACCCCCTTGTTTCCTGGCCGGTAGCAATAAAGCAACTAAGAGCAGGTGTAGCTTGAAGAATGTGATGCAGCATCTAGAAAAAGTGATTAAGAGGAAAAATAAGCCACAGGTTTTAATTTGTTTCTTAATCATCATCCAGGTGTGGCCTTAGTCCTTCAAAATCCTGAGGAAGCTGGGCTTCTGCTGACTCCAGGAGCCATGAGGACAGACTGCTGGACCTGAGACTATAATTTGGTGAGACTTTGCCTCTTGTGCCAACCAACTTTCTCGAAGTTGCCTCTTCCTGTCTTTAGTCCCCCCAGTTACCCTGATGACTGCCCTTGGTTAACTGGGTCACTCACATCACCTGGCCACAGGAAAAGCAGGCAGAGCTCCCTGGTACTGTGTGCTTCCCCTAAACCAGCTGATTTCAGTTATCTAACTCATAGCAGCCCCACACAGAGTGCTGGCATGGCTGAGAGCCCTGGGGTGAAGCAGGGGAACAATGGCTGGGGAGAGATAAGGAGCAGGAATTTCTTAGACTGGATATACCAACACCATGAGCATGTTTTGTGACAGATCCTCTCTGACAAACACAGTAGTGCTATATTTTAGTTTTTTTAAGCAATGCAGAAGATTCCCTTTCCTTACAAGAGTAACCCTTACTGAGCTGACAAGTTCCCTTTTTGATCAGTCACTTACCTCTCAGTCGTAACAAATAAGACCAGTCCTGAAACAGTGAGGGGAATGAAAAGGACACAAGATATTTTACACTGGTGTAGTTCTGACAAGCCCATGCTTCCCTGGGTGTTTCCTTAAGAAATCACACCTATGGTGCAAAGCAGGTGATCCTCCCTCCTCTTTCGTGCTGCTGCATTTGCTTTGCAAGGCAAAGGTGGCTCTGCACACTCTTAGCTGACAGATAACCACACCTGTTTTAGGTAAGGAGCTCTGGGATTTTCTGAGGTTATGATGTGGTGTGCCCTGCTAGTATTTAAAAAATAATATTGCAGGGAATCATATTTTTGACAGTGATCTTAAAATTAATAATTTGAGGTCTTGTCTGCTCACTATCTATAGGTTTTTGCTAATGTGAAAGACATGTGGCAAATGTCAGTATCTGCACAAATGATTCCTCAGAAACAGCAGAGGCTGCAGCCCATATGTGACATTTTCAGATTGTAAATTCCACTGGCTCCTTTCACTGAAGGGTACAATTCAGGCCCCCTCTTCACACACAGCCTCTAATTGATTAGAAGCAACTAGCTACAAAAGGAAATTTGTAAAATAAATTGCCAGAAACTTCACAGGTCCAATGAAAGCATAGCTGGCAGGACCCAAGTTCAAGGCAGATCAGAGCTGCACCAGTACCTATCAGAGTACAGCCTTGGGTGAGATCTGTTGTCGTTTAGGAAGACAATTTTGATCAAACCCCATTGAATCAAAGCATGTGTTCACCACATACTGACCCCAGCATAAACACTGAAATTGCTGCTCTCTGATCTGTGGCATAGAGACTTCACGTTGTCTGGAAAATGTATCTCTGTATTTTGCCTTAATTTGGCATGGTGCTTAGAACACAGCGCAAGTGACACACAGCCTGGATTATTAACAGAAAGCAAAGCATTTCCTGAAGATGAACTAGAACCCAAACACCAAGGGCAAGTTCCTGTTATCAAGGTAAAGTATATTATTTTGTCAGTTCTGCACACATCCCATTAACACCGATGGCAGTTCCAGCCACATGCATGTGTGTCTTTCATTAACACTAATGGGCAATACATGCTAATACTGCTGGGAATTACATATACGTGCAACACTCATTAGCATTAATGAGGGTTCTCCTGTGGATATCTAATGATCATTAATGGGAGTTACACACATGCATATTTCTCATTAACATTAATGGCACGTGCATCCCTCATTAATATTGATGGAAAATGCAGGAAGCCATATCTCCCATTTATATTAGGGGGAAAGATGCACTCACTGCAAGGAGAAAGCTATTCCTGACATACCCTCAATGAGGAGGTTTGAGCTGTTGTTAATTCTGTTCCAAAACAACTTCAGCTTGTGCTGTCTTTCACTGAACTATCCAAGTCTCCATGACCTTGGCCACAAGGCATAGGCTTTGTTTTCACATGAATGAAGTAGTTCTGCAAGAGCCCAAGCATTCTTTTCTTTGGAACCAGACAGCATGTCATCTCTGTGGGGTTTTTAAAGCAAATGTATTTCTGAATTGCTGCTATTTCAAAGGAAAGTCTGTATATGCTTTTCCCTGCATAGGGTGGCACACACCAGCTGCCATAGGCACAGCAAATTTATTATAAGTTCTTGTCATCGTAACTCCATTTTACTTCAGGCACTAATGCAGTATTGTGTTAAATCTGACATGGTTCCTGATGAATGCAGTAGAGACTAAAGGCCACAGCCTCCCCTCAGAGTAAAAAACGGTATGAATTTACTACAGGACTGAGCTTTCTATCCTTCCAGTTACAAAGGGATTAAACTTCAGTACCCCTTTCAAAAATGTGTTCTCATGCCTGCCAGATGGTTTCCATGGGCTTTTCTGTAGGAGTGTAGTTTGAGTGTCCTTTAGAACATGTGCCAGGACTGTTGCCTACTGTCAGTGCAGAGCTCAGGGCTCTGCCTTGTGGGGCAGCCAAGGGCTTTGCTTCTGGACACCTTTTCCCCCTCTGTCGTCCCAGGGCCATCACTGCCTGGGTGGGTGCAGAAGAGCAAGGCTGTCCCCATGGGGTGAGCAGTGGTGACCACATGGGGCTGAGGAAGAGTGCTGATCTCCCTATGCATTATGTGATACAGGATTGCATTGCATCAAGCCCTGAACTGGGAATGATTTGCTATCAGTTATCACTTTCATATCTTACAAATGTCGTATTTATAGGAAAAATTCTGCTTTTTATATTCTTTGATATACCTATCATATTGCATGCAGGAATTATAACCTGAAACAGGATCTCTAGATGCCACTGTAAGGGCTTAGCTACAGTTAATACAAACAATAACAACCCCATCAGATACAAGCTATTTAAAACAGAGAGCAATATATTTAGTTTTAAAAGTGCCCTTTGGTAAGATAGTCTTATTGCTTTTCTCATTACTGTGCAGAATCAGAATAACCATTGCCCATGCAAATTAGTTACAAGAAACAATATTTGCAAATACCAGATGAAAATTAAAGGATTATATTTGGCAAACACAACTGCTCTATCAGATTCCCTAAGGCTGGGGGAGGTGTAGATCACACCTTCCCTGCTGCGCAGGAGTACCTCAGAGCAGGGAATGGCAGGAGGTACCACTGCAGCTGTCGGCCCATTCCAGGAGCCTTCTGGAGTGAGAGTGGGAGAGCAGCTCACCTGGCCTGGCTCTGTCCCTTCGGCAGCACGTGTTGCGCTCTCCGTTATCGCATATTCATTCCACATCAGTGCAGGATGTGGGAGGTGTTGCTGCTTTCTTTACAAGCAGATGTTTCGTTGCTGGGCTCCTTGACTCCAGCCCCTATATGGGCTCTGGGTGTAACCTACTTCACATGAAAACCAACAACCAGTTCAGGTAGAGCAGGAATAATGCATCAAACTCTTTACAGACCCAGGCATACAGAGTCATGAGGAACACACACACACACTTATCTACACTCATATTCACCCATCCTGGAAAGTATAATGCAGGAAAGGTGATTCTAGTGTTAATCTAGTCCAGGATGACAGATGTTAGAAGACATCAAGGAAAATCACAATAATAGTATTCTGTCTGGCTACAGTGGCATTAAAGATTCTAATCTGTAACTACAGCTTTCACTTATAATTCAGACTTTAGCTGCTAAACAAACTAAATAATTAATCAAGTACAATATGTTCTAACTCTGCAGCTTGCAAAAACTGCAGCCATACCTTTGTTTCTAAGAGTCACCAAATGGTGGAAATGTCAAGCTCTTCCTTAAAGTGCATCTTCCTCAATTCCCTTGGTAGATAGCACTGATTTTTTTTTTTTCCTGAAGATGTTTTATTGTTTTTCTACTTTTCATCAGGGTGGGGTTGCCATGGCAATAAAGTAGGATGTCTTGCTGGATTTCACCTTTGCTGTCTTGCTTCATATGGTTCTTTCTCCTCAGAGCAAACATGGTGGACGCAATGCACATACAGATGTCTGATTTCAGATTTCCTTCTCGAGTGTGCTTGGCAGCTGCTCTCCTGAGACAGGCAAAGCAGCACTTCGCAAGCAGCACTTCACATTACATTCGTCTTCCCCCTCTCTAGTGGCCACCATCGCATCTCCCTTGCTTTGTGACCTCTCTTTTAAGATGGACAAAGCTTTTCATGAAAGACTTGCATCCAGTGTAAACAAAAACTTCAGCTTAACCATTTCAATTAACTGAATGGCCAAATCAATTCTCCTCTCAAAGTTAGATGAGGTAAAATGGTGAAATATGCTGCAATAGATGTTAGGAACACCCATTTCATATCCCAGCAATCTGCCCAGAGCTGCCTCAGTTACCGAATTTAAAAGGCCAAGTTTAGGTTGTGATGCTGTGCTGGTGAACTGGACCTCTCCTTTCCTCTGTCCGTGTTTATTGCCATACCAATCTTCCCAGTTAGGCTTTTTCCAGGAAGAAAAAGTTCAAAAATTAAATCACTCACTGGGTTGAAGAGTTTTCATTTTATATATCTTTCCTGCATTTTTCAAAAATAGATTATAAATCTGGTATCTATATCTGAATTTCACAGTGGTAGCATCTCAGAAATCCAGATGAAAAGGATGATAAATTCAGACTTAAGTCACAGTCCTTCAGTTTGAACATTGCAGATCAGCTCTTCTCTCCTTGTGGAGTTCCATCAGTGGAAATAGCTGAAATTTCAGGATACACTAATGAATAATGTATCCTATGCCACAAAAGTATCACTAATATCACAAGTATTTAAAACTCCATATCCAGTAGCTATATGTCACAAAAGAATTTTAAAAATACGTGGCATTTTTAATATGATGTGGATTTTTTCCCTTTGGTGTTTAGACTCCTCTTTGCGATTCTACCAAAGTGAAATAGGGATGTACTATGTGAACTCCTGTGATGAAAGCCATGAAGCCTTTCTTTGTCACTTTTCAATACTCTGCTTGTAATGGCCAAGAAGAGAAAACATTTCCCAATTTCCAGGTCAAGGCCTTATCCTCTGCTTTCCTTCTTTCTGCCTTGCTCACCAGAGTTGCATTAAGTTTCCCTCTGATTTTACTAACACTGCCTTGGCAGAACATCAGCGTCATTTTAAAGTATCATTACAATATTTGTTCTCCTGACTCCGTTGCTCTCTGCCTGCCAGTCCCAATCCTTTCCCTGGAAAGATACTATTAGTATAATTATTATTCCAACATTATAGCACCCCAGAGACATGGGCATTGTCTCACTTTTCCATTTGGCTAATGCCATAGAAAGCTTACAATCTGAGTAGAAGACAAAAAATAACACGGGTATATCTAGACAGATAAGGGTGCTTCGAGACTGTGACTGTGCATGCTAAGCAGCACTGACACTGTAATGGTGTCTCTTACTTTTGGTGCACTATAATAAAAGAGATTGAATAGGAACCTCCAGAGCCATCAGGTGACTGTAGCTGTTCCTTCAGAAGCTCTTTCATAGGATGGAGTACCGCAAAGAGCATGAAGTTGTTTCTCTGAAAGTCTTACGATTGGTGTAAGACATTGGCTTTGTCAATAAATGGGTGGTAGGAATTGATTTCTTAGCAAAGAAGTCACTCAGAAGATTGAAGAAAATCTGTGATGTGAGAAGATTTAGTGCGTGTTATTTTGCTGAACTGGAACATCTGTTTCCAACCTTGTAGTAATGGCCTGCTAATAACAGGCTCAGTGCTGCTGTCATGAAAAGGACTCTCTGTGTTTTAGAAGACAGACTCTGCTATTTCTGCCCCACAGTAATACTTCTGAGCACAACATGTCACAGCTACAAGGATAATCATGGTTGTGGAGCAAGCTGGCCTTGGCTGCTTCTCTCCAGCTTGCTTCTCATGACAGAGGCAAAGCTTCCTGCTACTTTTTTGGACAGGACCAGGCCATCTTGTGCCTTTTAAGCCAAACCTCAGCCCAGTTTATCAATGCACAGGGCCCAGCTTCACCTGGCACCAGTTAGCCTTCCCTCGGACCAGTTGTGACAGTGCCTGATTACAGTGACCCAAAAGCAGGTTCTACACAAAAAAACCACCCCGGTGTTCATTCTGTCACCTGAAATGTGAGGCGCGTAGGTCCCTTGGCCTGGAAAACTGTGCTACATCTGCTGACTTGCTGCTTTTTTAGGAATGGACCAAACCCCAGCAAATATATGAAAAGAAAAAAAATCAGAATGTTTTTAAAGGTATTTGCATTGCTTAGCATTTTTATCAGGAAGATTTCAAAGTGTTTTGTGTGAATATTACTATTATACCCAGATTATAGCTGGTAGGACTCAGATAACATACAGATCAGCTATTTCCTCAAGTCCATGAGAGAGTTAAGTGATGAAATTAGGAATGGGATCCCTCACCTTGGTTTTCCATTACATATTGCAACTATTACATATCTCCATGTCACATACATTTCTGGTATTTACAATTAACTCAGCTGCACTCCCTGCCATTTAGTTTGGTGACAATATATGTGCATTTGCAGGAGTGGGGTGGGAAGGTCCATTTTTTGGGCAGGCCATGAGTGCTGTTTATATACTAAAAAGCATGTAGTGTGAAAATCTGATGGCTCTTGAAAATATCTGCCTGGACTTTTTGCTGAGCCTGCCAAGAAAACTGATAATTAACAAAAGTAATTTTTGTGACAGAAACTAAAAGGCTGACCATATGCTTTGCTTATAGTCCTATACCATTTCTCTGGAAGAAAAATAGAACCAGCTTTGAAAAGCGTTAGAACTGAAAATACATTTCATTACTTACCATATTTGCTTTGAATAAAAATAGAATTTAGTTTTTATGTTCAATTGCTAGCATTTGATTAACAAGTTTTTCTAGGCCCAAGGGCAGCTGGCTGAGTTGAGGCGCTGAAGAATGTTACGCTGAAGGTGTCGTTTTGCCTGTGTCAGTGTATGAGCTCTGTCCATAGCTGATTCAAATAATGGGAAAAAAAATAGATAACTGCCTGAGATTTCCTTATTCTGGGGGAGAAAATCAACTGAGGATGATTCCTAACTGCTGCCGAGAGGAAAAAAAAATCTTATAAGCTTCACTGTTGTAGAATAAAGCAAATAAATTGCAACAGTGCAACTGCAATAATGATGGACTACGTAAAGGTGTTTTATGTATGTGTATGAACACATTTATGAAAAATGTTTTATTGTAGCCCTTCAGAAAATCTTTCAGGCCAGTGAAATGTCTCAGATTTTTCATATTTAATATTTCAATGCTAATGGAATATTGGCACATCTAATCAGTGGGTGTGTTAAGATGGTGAAGTTATTCACAACTTTCCTCTAAACAGCAGCTTTCTTTAAGAACTGTACGCATTCACCATGTATCTACTCGGCATCAGGGGTCCCAACAGCCCTTGTCTAGGGTAAGGGAATGACAATACTTTGTCACCCTTTAATTCTCTTTCTAACCCTTCTGCAGAGATGCCCAGTAAGTCTGTTAATTGGCAGTGATCACTTGTGGCAAAAGCAGCAGTAGCCTGGGAAGTAGAGGAGGACCTGTGACCTCCTTTTTCCAGCTGCTGCAAACAACTCTCTATTTAGGAGGATAATTCCAGCTTCTTTCTGCTGACCTGTTCTGGATTTAAATTACTATCCTAAAAGGAAAAGCCTGGCAAGGGTCATGAAAAACTTTAAATGCATTTATTTTTAGGACACTCAAGCAGAGGGCAAGCAGAGATGAGTAAGACTTTGGATAACAGAAGATCACCACTCTTCAAACAAACAGTGAATGTCTGACCTCTAACTGAAGATAGCTCATGGTACTTTATTTCTGGTGGGTATTACAGTACCTAGATCTAGTCAAAGAGGCAAAGGAATTATGATATTAGCACATTTCATATGATGGTGAGCCAGAGCTCTTTCAGGTAAGAACTGAGGTACATTTTGTCTGTGCAACTGGGTGACAACCGTTGCAGTACACATTATTTTGTTATTCTTCAGTTTTGTGATGTCTTTAATATTAGCTACTGCCTTTATTTCTCTCTGTGAATAGTTCCCTGGAAAGGAATACTATATTAATAATGAGAAACTTGTGATACGAACATGTTTTAATTACCTTTCCAAACAGAATCATTAAGGTCATGAATATCTGTTGTCTTGAAAATGGTTCAGGTGAATTGAACCAAGTATTCATATTCATCTGTTACTGCAGCAGTATCAAACAGGCCAGATCTGCATCTTGTTTTCAGAAACTCTTGTTTGCAGAAATTTGGTGCAATGTGGCTTAAAACAGCAAGAAAAAGAGCCCTTTCTGTTTAAATACTGTGAAGGGCATGTCAGCCACTGATTTCAATGTTCATTTTAGATATATTCATTGTGAATGCAACAGTAATACAAATCTGAAGGATTTAAATCTTGTTTAGGGTGAGACAAACCCTCAGCTTCTGACAATTACACTGCTCAGCCTGAGAGAGAGCAGGACTTTATTGCCATTTTCAGAAAGCTAGAAGCTCTCTGAAAACAGGAACCAGTTATTGTCATCACAGCAGACACCCAGATATCAGTGAGGGCTGTAACTTCAGCCGAGCATCTCACAGCAAACTCAGACAGACTCTTTAGTGACAAAGATCCAGCATTAGTGCAAAAGCTACTGATTATAAAATAGTGGAGGAGGGGAAAAAGACATGCTGTATAGATGAAATCTCAGCAGACTGATTCAGTTTTTTCCAGGAAGCATTAGCAAGGTTTTAAATAGCTGCAACCTGCATATTAAAAATGCCCATGTGTATAATACATGAATAAAGGCACCTTGGCTGAATACATTATGGAACAGAACTGTCATCTTTACCCCCTTCACAACCACACTTCTGCTTGCTCATGTGAATAGTCAAGAATAGTGATGAGCACTTATCAAAAGTTAAATTAGGCAGTGAATCAGTGGATTAAGACCCCATTTAAAAAAAAATAAACATCTCTTCACCAGTTCCTTTCTGTCCACCATTTTCTAAAATCAGGCCATTTCTCTGCAGCTCTTTATTTAGACACAAAGCCTGGAAAATGATCATGGTTTTATCTACAGAGTGACTGAGGCTTTTTTGTGATTCATTCACCTGCTGCTCCAGCAAAAACATAATCCTATCTTCATTTATATACCTAAGAGACAATTCAGATACAGGAAAGAAAGTCTGCTACCAAAAGGAGTGTGCTACATCTGCTGTGCTTGATATATGTGAAGTGTGGCAAAAATCTCTCTGCAGCTGTTTGTCTTTGTACTTAGCATGAGACGACGTAATAATGCACTTGCAGGGCAGGAGTGACTCGCTGAATATTTCAACAAGATATGTAGATTTTATTCTGTGCTATTCAGAAAAAAATATATCTTTATTTTGACTAGCCATATATTCCTGGCCCATAAGCCTGTTGCAAGAAGCAGAGGCATAGAATTTTTTGATCAAAGTAGTTTGACTTTCTTCCCTTAAGTATTGTTTCCCTGTGTAACCGTTCTGTTGCATCTCTCTATAGAAGGACTAGCAATTCAACTTTTTAATGATGCACTGTCTCTAATGGTGAGAGGGAAAAAAGAGTGCACGTTTTCTGGTCGAGGTGGCTCTTGTCTGTGACGCTGGTTTTTAGCTCTTGAGTGAGTGGAATAATGTATAGCTCCAAGTGATGAAGCTTCTGAATTGCTGTTATCAGTGAGAGCTTGCTGAGAAAATGAAGTGCATGCCTACACTTCTATTTCATAGTCCATGGAAATTAACACCATTTTAGGCCCTGTATGCAGGCTTTTAAAGATGCCTGGAATGTATTTTTTCCATCTGACTTATGTCTCTGTGAGACATTATAAGGCTTTCAAATGGGAAGGTATTTCTTAGGCCTATATTTGACACTTCTTTGAGTATATTTAAGCCCTCCTGTTTAACAGGGGCTGAGCACACAAGGAAAAGAAGTTTCTTCTGGACAATAATTTACAATTATAGAAATTACAATGATGTTCAGAAAATGGAGATCTCTTCCAATTGTAACCACAAACAATTTCCAAGAGCAGACTCTTATTTACTGCATTTCATCATAAGTAAGGAAATCTGATTTGCCTCTTCTTGTGTGACCTGAACAAAACATATAATCCTGGCAACCCTCAGAATTCTTATTGCCCCAGAGCTGGAGAAGAGTCCAGGATGAAGCAGGGGTGGGGCAGAGCCACAGAGACCATCAGCAGCCCTGGGAGACAGCACTTTGCCAAGGTACCCTGGACCTGGGAGCAACCATCCGTACTGCAGGGAAAAAACAAAGTGTGAGAGCAGGAAAATGGCACAGCTACTGTCTCTGCTGAAAGAAAAAATAAAACCAGCAGACAAAGGGCTCAGGGTTTATTGTTACCTCCAGTGGAGAATTCCACTACTCTTGTGTTGTGCACCATCCTATTACACTAAGGGCATGAAATTAAATTTCCTTTCTTCTCCGAGACTATTTGCAAGCTGCTCCCACGTCAACACGTACTCCTTGAAAACGGCTGCCAAATTTTGAAGATGATAAAACAAAGCAATCAATTCCTCTTTAAAATGATCAGATAAGGGTTAGCAAAAAAATTTTCTTTCTGTCTGCCTTTTCAAACCCCTATTTAGATAAAAGGGGTTTGTGTGTGAAAAAATCTGAAACCTCCAAGACACAGCCCTTTTGTGGGAAGGTTGGAATGGTCTTTTCAGGGCTTTCTCTTTATTTTGAAAATTTTTAGAAATATAGATTTGAACAGACCAAAGAAAGGGATGAGACACCCTAAAAGGAAAGTATGAAACAATATTTAAATGATGTGTGATTTCATTCTTGCCTGAGGGCATGCTGAATCCATAAAGAGAGTCCCCCAGGGTATTTCACAGTGTGGTGGTACACAGGCTGCTTCCCTGACAGGTCATTACTGCACATCACGCTGGGATCTGGTGCACGGCATGCTGGTGCCTGCTTTACCTGCCTTAGTCTCAGTGCAGTCCCTGTAAACATAAGTCAAGGACTCTGTCTTTGGCATCCCAGATGTCCAAGCAGACTCACAAGACGAGTGATTGATTTCCACTACAGGACAGAGCTGTCGGGAAAAGTTATCTTCAATTCAGGAGGTTTATAGACAGGCTCCTTGAAAAACTGAGGCACATAGCATAATCAGCTGTGTGGGGCTGGCTGATTGAAGAACTCCTTCCTGACTTCATGTGCAGCAGCAGCCTCACAGTGACTGAAAAAAATTCATTAAAGAGCAGGAGAGAGTATAGCAACAAGTAGAGAACAATAGGAGGGCTGAATGTAAAATATGTATTAGAGATGCATTAGAATGAGTGAAACTGCAAGGAAAAAATACTTCATTAGTGGATAAAACGCAGGCACCTCTCAGCAGCAGAACAGCTGCCTTTCTCTGTTGCATGGGGTATCTCAGATGGGAAATCTGAGGTTGGTGTGAGAGTTTTATGTGGCTGTTTTGAAACCTAGGCTGGCTCCTCTGGGCTTGCAGGATGTGTCAGTGCACTGATGGCCCTGGAGAAGGAGGAAGATCTCCTTCCCAAGCAATCTTGCGCAAGAAATTGTCGTTTGACCCTGGCCCACATTCTGCCCAGCCAAGTAGCAAAACAATAATAGAGTAAAAAACATGAGTACTTGAGGAGAGATTGGGCTGAGTTTGTTGATCAAAAACCTTTATCTAATTAGGCCTTCAGAAGTTTGCATTGCTTCTGCAAACTATTGGTGAATAAAAGCTTTTTAGTAGTAGTTGGTGCTTATAATGATTTTGAGAGCAAATCACCCAAATGTTCTGCTTTATAACTAGTGCAGCTGTGAAAGTTTTAGGGATACATGGAAAATAGGAAATACAGTGTCCAGTAAAATATTTAGCCTTCTGAAGGGAGGCAAAATTTTAATATTTTCATACATGCAGGTTATTTGCATTTAGATTCAGAACGTGGAAAATTAGTTTCCTGGCGGTATTACTCGCCTGCTAAAACCAAAATACCAGTTTGTACTAATTACAGATACATGCTCAGGGTATGGCTGTGCAATGAGAAAAAAACCTTAAATATTCATTTTTTATGCTAGATTAAAAGAATTTTACTTTTGACCAGTTAAAATAATTTGTCGAATCCACTGTGTTCTTCCTATAACTTTTCTGATTACTTGGACACTGAAATAACTTTTTGAAATACGGCAAGAGAAAACATCTACTTATCGTTAGAGTGGGAAGCATAATCTGTGACCTTATTGTTCTTATTTCAAATCTGAATGAACAATTCTTATTATAGTGGAACAGAAAAATGTGTGAAGCAATAAATAGTGTTTCTGTACTAGCTACCAGAACTGAGGAAGTGCGGCTGGGGATAAAAAATAGCTAGAGGCTGCTTTGTAGTTTTTAGTAATCTACCTTGTGAAATCTTCACCTGTGTACTTTTTCTTTCTTCCTTTCTTTCTTCTTTCTTAGAAATAACTTCAGTCAGTTTATTGATTTGTTTTTACCCCAGATTTTTAAATTGTGAAAGTAGTTGTGACTCCTGGTTTCACCAGATACCTGTCACCTTGACAGCACTTGTAGGCTTGAATTACAGCTACCTTCCTTCCATGTTTGGAACAGGTCTTAGTTTGTGAAGGCCCTGCCAGATCATTGGATGGGAACATCAGAAACCAAGGCTATCTTACTGTGTTTCTTTGGAACACAAAAGTCTACATTGGGGCTTTATGTAAGGTTTAATAAGAGCTGCTTTCTCAAGCACTGGTGTTCTTAAACCAAAAACAAAATAGTGTGACAAATAGGAGACAGGGTGTGGAGGACATGCGGACATGACTAATCAATGCATACTCATTGCCTGTTTGATCTGCATTACTGAATTGAATCCTGCTTCTTTGTGGATACAGATGGTTCCTTTGCACTGCAGCCAGCCTGAGCTTCTCTACATGAAGACAGAAATCAGTGGATGGCCACACGGGAATACATGGGTGATGGACTGCACAAAGTTAAATTCTTCACTTGCTCACATGGCGGTAACATAACGGAAGTAAAGAGATCAAGAACTAATAATTCTAGAGTAGAGATAAACTTAATGCTATACACACAAAAGGTGACCAGGGAAGTAAATGTGCAGTCCTGTCATGGCAGGAAACGAGACTTCTCTGCCTCAACTTCCTCATCTGTAAGTGGAGTTGGTCCCAAAGTTTCTTGACATCTAAAACTTTTAAAAACCAGTCTATATATCATGCAACTTTTCTTTCTGGAAAAATTAAATTTCCTAATTAAAAATGGTTTCTAGTTAGGACACTTCCCTTCATGCTCATCTGCTTTTGCAATGTCCCATCATTTCTAATTTGTGTATTCTATTATTCTCTCAGCCCACTCTCTGAAGTTCGTCTCCCAACACAGTTACACTTACTGTGCCACCCCTGGTCAATGTTCAGCTACATTACATAATTCTCATAGATGTTCCCCATGAGTCAAATTGTTCTCTGCTTAAACATTAGCATTGCTTTTTGGGGTTTTTTCCTAAGCTCAATGTCTCACCATCTATCATTGCCTTCTTTTATGGCTTGTCAGCCAATTTAAAATCCATGAGAGAGTGCTCATTTTTAACCCAACTGAGTTTAATTTTTCAGGTATGATTTCTGAAGTATTGCATCTGATGTACTGATTCTGGAGACAAGATCCAAAATTGCTCAGTGTTACAAATCTGTGATGCCCCACTGTAGTCAGCCTGTGCTCTAACACGTATGTCTGGGACCGTAATTTCACTCATTGCTGTTTATTGCTCATGTTTCTGCTGTCAGCTGCTTACTTTCCTTAAAAAAAAAACCCAAAACCTCATTTCTGTTATTTTCCTAGGGAATGTAATGTGATTTACCAGATGATAATTTCCATGATTACTCTTTATTCATCTTCTAAAGTTCAGTGCCATCCAGCCATCTGGTGTTTCATTAGTCTGCAAAAGCCCTAACCCACAAAAGAAAAAAAAAATACTCACATGGCTAATTTTAAGTATGTGAGTCCTAATGATGCAAAGAAGACTGCTCATATTTTTTGAGAGAGACATATAGACAACTCTTGCAGAACCAGGCCATAAAACACTCTCAGAAGATTTCTGTGGTTAATCATATAAAGTAATTAGTGTGAACGCTGCAATGTACTTCACACAGAAGTGCTAATAGGCCTGTATTAAGGTGTTCTATGCATTTCTTTCCTAGCTCTTTATCAATCACCCAGGCAGCAGATTTGTGACCTTATGAAGAGCAGTGTAAGTGTTCACCTGAATCATGTTGATGGATGTATGCTTGCAGGACATTTCGAATCAGATGCAAAGTGTTCACCATTTCTTAATTAGCCATTTTGCTTTTTCTCTTCCTCCTTAGTACTAGAAATCCACATATGAGTACATTCAGTTTAGAATTAAAATCAGCATGATCATTTTTTTTTGGTCTTCTTCCTTAAATAGCAGATTTTTCTCTTAAACTACTTGTCTCACTAATATACATGTAAAACCCCATCTTATTTGCTTTGTATTCTGCAAAGAGAATTCATTTTTTTCTGTCTAGAGAGGTGTTACTGCAAAGGAGCAGCTTTTTTCATACCCTTTTTTCTGACTATATCTGAGAAACACCTTTCAATTTGTTAATGCACTGCTTAGTTAAAAAACATCTGCCCTGTAATTTTTAGAGTGCCATTATTTTTGTGTGAACTATTCTGTGAAAGGCAGCTTGTTACTGCTTTATATCATAAATATCCTTTAAACACCTACTCTTTGAACTTCTGACTCATCAGTCTGGCATCTGAAATTCTCTTCTGTTAATTACAAAATACTGATCTTGCTCATTAGCACCATAACAATAACACCTAGTCAGGCACAGAATGCTGCTTCGCCTGGCACACTGCAATGTCTTGTGTTTCAGTGCTTTCTGCCACTTAGCTTATCAAATCAGTTTGCCCATAGCCAGCTCTCCACATGCCTCTGCAAAATCCTGGAAGTTCTTTTGTAGGCTTCTGAATTCAGAGTGGCTGGTGTGGAATATGCAGGATTAAGGTCACTTGTTACCTTTAACTTACGGGGCTTACCCCAGCCCAAAAATGTATTGTTGTGCACTTTGCTAAGTGATAGAGGAGATTATGTATTTTTATCTTTTTGAGTATCGATCAGTAAAACAAGGAGAAATCAAGTATGTTTTCTCAGGACCTATAGTAATTCAGCAGCTGAATTTCCTGAAAGTCACTTAATGGTTGAACTGGGACACTGCTCGTTCTGAAAAGGTAAGGCCTCCAAGTCAGTCATTAACTGCTAGAAAATATGAATCAGATAATGTAAAGGCAAATTCACCTGCCTACCTCTAACTGATTTGAGACAGCAGGGACTCTTCAGGGTTATTTTTTCTGCTTTTATGTTATTTATTTGTAATGTGCCTTTTCATACAAGAGCCAGTCTTCATTAGCCTGGGAGACAGGAACATCCTGAAGATAACTTGATCAGGAGAAACAAGTAGACCAGCCAAACTCTGGAGCTGGACTATGTACAAATGTAAATAATCAACAAATACCTCTTAAGCAAAAGTACAAAATATCCCCAGTAGGATCTTTCAGGTAAAAAGATTTAAATTCCCACTATATTCTTATGTAACCACAGTCCAGATGAGAAATTATTAACGATAAGCAGGTGTTTGGTCAACACACCGGTATTAAACTCTTAGCTGAAAGGTTTCATAGGTAATAAATTTGCAATAAATACTAGAATGAATGACTTTCACCGATCAGGAAAAAAATTTAAATGTAAACATCCTGATACAGGAAGAAAGCCACTTTTAGAAAGCCTTTAGATTAAAAGCATTGTGAATTCATTTCAGGCCTAGCATAACAGTCCTGATGGACTAGGATGTTCTCTGGGATAAGCAAACATGGCATCTCCAGAAAGAAGAAACTTCAGCAGAGCTGAGTCAGTTCAGGATCATTTAATGCAAAATCTCCATGCAATTTCCTTTTATTTAAACCATTATTAAGAAATATCCTTCAGCTTATCACACGTGAAGCATAAGCTTCCTTTGGTATTAACTTTGACACTTGGGGGATTATATTAATATAGGTGATAGTACCTGTTAGTGAGCATTTGATTGCCCTCAATGCAGAGGGATTTACTCTTGTTATTGATTTGTTGGCTAATATATTGGTTGGAAATCCCCTGGTATTGCTGGTAGCTGCGTATTCTAAATTTTATTGGATTTGTGGGCAATTTTCCTCTGTCTTTAAACTTACGATCACTTTATAAAATAAAGAAGAGCCCAAGAGTAAGCTGAAAAACAAATCCCTGGTTTTGTTTTGCTGAAAAGGAAAGCTGTCTTGTTTTGCTTTGTTCCTCGTTGTTGATTGCCTTTGTCTGGCTTTTGTCATGGTTACTCTTGAGACAGGCAACAAACTGAGAATCCATTGCTACAAGAGCCAGCAAGAGAGGAGCCATTACCTCTGATGGGCAAAGGGTCACCTGGGCAAATTTTGTTTCACGCAGAGGATAGAAATCAAACCCATATACCCTTTAGCTGCCACCAATGTATGGGCCAATGTGACTTCTTTTACAGCGCTGCTTTCCCCCTAATCATTTCCCTCAGTCCTTTAGGCAGCAGTTGATGGAAAGCAAGGCTAAGCCAGCCTGAGCCCCGAGGGCAGTGCTGTGGGCATGCAGGCAGCCCCTGGCCAGGCACAGCCCCAGCGGACAGCCCATGGCACCCGGGCCTTGCCATGGGGGCTCTGTGCCCTCACCTGCGGGCACGACACAGCCAGGGACAGCTCCTGCATCCCCAGGCACAGCCAGGGACAGCTCCTGCATCCCCAGGCACAGCCAGGGACAGCTCCTGCATCCCCAGGGCTCTGGGCACAGCCAGGGACAGCTCCTGCATCCCAGGCACAGCCAGGGACAGTTCCTGCATCCCCAGGCACAGCCAGGGACAGTTCCTGCATCCCCAGGCACAGCCAGGGACAGTTCCTGCATCCCCAGGCACAGCCAGGGACAGTTCCTGCATCCCCAGGCACAGCCAGGGACAGTTCCTGCATCCCCAGGCACAGCCAGGGACAGTTCCTGCATCCCCAGGCACAGCCAGGGACAGTTCCTGCATCCCCAGGCACAGCCAGGGACAGTTCCTGCATCCCCAGGCACAGCCAGGGACAGTTCCTGCATCCCCAGGCACAGCCAGGGACAGTTCCTGCATCCCCAGGCACAGCCAGGGACAGTTCCTGCATCCCCAGGCACAGCCAGGGACAGTTCCTGCATCCCCAGGCACAGCCAGGGACAGTTCCTGCATCCCCAGGCACAGCCAGGGACAGTTCCTGCATCCCCAGGCACAGCCAGGGACAGTTCCTGCATCCCCAGGCACAGCCAGGGACAGTTCCTGCATCCCCAGGCACAGCCAGGGACAGTTCCTGCATCCCCAGGCACAGCCAGGGACAGTTCCTGCATCCCCAGGCACAGCCAGGGACAGTTCCTGCATCCCCAGGCACAGCCAGGGACAGTTCCTGCATCCCCAGGCACAGCCAGGGACAGCTCCTGCATCCCCAGGCACAGCCAGGGACAGCTCCTGCATCCCCAGGGGTGCTCTGGGCACAGCCAGGGACAGCTCCTGCATCCCCAGGCACAGCCAGGGACAGCTCCTGCATCCCCAGGGGTGCTCTGGGCACAGCCAGGGACAGCTCCTGCAGCCCCAGGCACAGCCAGGGACAGCTCCTGCCTCCTGGGAGCCTGTGCTGGTGACAGCAGGGTCTGGCTTCCCCATTCCCATGCTGTGCCTTGCTCTGTGCTACAGTAATCAATATATTCTTGGTCTTTGTTATTTGGTCCCCAGGAGCAGTAAATTGATTTATCTTTATCTGTTCTTTGCTGAGGTGTAATTCCTCTGTCCTTACACACTGAAGTTTCTGGTAGGATACCATAGAAGTGTCACAAATAATAAATGCAGAATTGGGCCTCTAGGACACGAAATGTCTCCTCTTTAGTTTTCTTTAAGACTGATTCATAAAACTTGATCAGAATTAACAACAACAACGAAAAAAGGAATTTAATTAAACCCATATTGGGAAATGTCTAAAGAAATACAGTGTTTCATTATGTTCTCTTAATATATCCTACAATATTCATCCAATTAAGGTTGGCACTCAAGTTATTTTTAAGATGTGCCTGAATAAGATAACCTAAGATATCTTATGATTGCTCCAGCTGAGACATAGTAGTTGAAAGTCATTTTTTCCAATAAAAATAACAGTGAACAGTGCTGTTAATTCATTGTAATGATGCTACAGGGAGAAGTGTGAATTCCACCGCTGAATAATCCACAAAAGTAAATTAGCTTTAAGCAACAAAATGTGTGTGTATGTGTACGTCTGTGAGTGTAAATGACCTTGAGAATGAAGAATTGAGAAAAGCAAGTTAAACACAGTTTTAACCATCGTAAGATTTTTTTTTTTTAAATTATGTATTTTGAATTATAGTTCATGTAAATTCAACACTCGGCAAGGCAAAATTCCTTGTCATTCTCCTCTTACATACTATACCTAAAATTCACAGATGTATACTTTTACCTGAAACCTTTCCAAATTTCAGCTTTAGCACATTACGGAATATGGTTCCTGGTGCATTTCATTTTTTCTGCTAATCAAGAAAATCAGGAACAAAACATTAAGTTTAATAAATCTGCAATTTCTTACCCTTTGTCTCTCAGTCCTCACTGTCTCTTTCAAGTGTGCTTCATAGCTGGAAAACTAGAAATACTGGATTAAGTGTTGATTATTTAATTTAATAATAACCCCCAACAGATCTTTCTTATTTGTTTGCTTTAAGATGGTTGTTTTTCTATGAAAATGTAGATAGAGGTATATAAAGCAAACACTTAATGAAATATTGATTTTTATCTTGTCTTGAAAGGAACCAGTACTTCCAGTTTCTCTGTTGCACATGTTCTGTGCACAAATATATATAAACAGAGCATTTTTTAACATAACCTCCGAGTGGCCATTGGAAATTATTATGCTGGTTTGGTGTACAGCTGCTACCAATAACTATTTTCAAGAAGAATTTAGTATAGCTTTTTAGCAGAAATATATACATCAAGGGACATGTGAATTCCATAGTATTTCTACAGCCTAAAAGTGCAACTTGAATGATGATAAAAGCATGAGACATAATTAGAAGCAAATTAGAGATGGATCAGTATGGCCAATCTAACCAGGATTTCTTTTAAGATACTGAAATCTTACAGTACTGATGTACCTCAGCCCATCAACAGAGGGACTGCTGGGGCTTTCCCATCTTTATGTGTAAGTGATGCTTCTATTCAGATAATTGAAGACTAATCACTGTTTGGAATTTTTTTTAATGCACTGTCAACCTGAGAGGAAGTGGTAATGCTCTTGGGCTACGTTATTGCTCTGTTTTGCTTTTTATGGCACCTTGTGAAATAGAATGCTTGATTAAATTTTATAAAGGATAAAAATCTGAGGCTCTGAGGTTCTTGAAAGGTTGCCTGAAAAAAATCCTTTATGAGATTTTATCCAAAGTCTATTGGTGTTGGCAGTTGCATAGTAACAATGAGGAATTGCAGTGTGTTTTGGCAGTGTCCCAAGAAGACCCCTGGCTTAAAAAGTGACTCAGAGACTTTCTGTGCACTACCAGTGTGATGGGAACGTGTGTCAAGGTGTAAGTCAGACATCAGAGCCCTAGAGTCCTACACAGCTGAAAATAAAATATTGCTGTCCCTAAATTCAAGCCACCATGTGCTTTTAACAGTGGTTTGCAACTTGCTTGATCAATCTAGATGTGAAAACCCAGATTTGGAGGATCAGTTTTGGCACCCAGAATAATATTGGGTGTCCTAGGTTTGCCTGAATCCATAGGAACTAAGATGCAAGAACAATTCTAAATGGGAAAGCAAAAGTTTTTCAAATTGCACACAAAGTAAAAAACTCATTCACAGGTTTTTTTTTTTTAGTAAAAAGCTTATCTAAGATGGGGGGTTTAATATAAACTGACTTTAGTAATTGGCACTTTGGCTTTGCCTATTAAAATTAAAGTATACTAAAGAAGAAACTAGAAGAAACAGTTATAAATAGTGGATACTTTTTTATTATAAAGTAGTTTCAATTGCATTTTCTTGTCAGGAAAGTCCTTATAGGGGAATGAAAGGACATTTATGCAGATATGCAACATAATTTGCTTTGCCTGCTCCTTTTGAGTTCTAACAGAAAGTTTTCAGGACCTGAGCAGAGAAAGTCTTCCTAAGCAAATAAAACTGTAAGAGTGATCTAACATATGCCTTCAACCATCTGTGCTTTGCTGGCTTATGAAATTTCTATGAGAGTTTGTTTTGATGATGTAAGCAGCATTTTCTCAAGCTTTCTATGCATGAGAAAACAAACAAATGCAGGGATATTGCACTGCCGTTCCATAACTGAAATATTGTCAATAACCAGTTTTCTGTAGGAAACAGTGCTATTCTGGCATTCCATATCCTCTCCACTGCTTATAAACCAACAGGCCCAAGCCTTACGAGAAAAAAAAAAAAAGAAAATAACCTTCTCTCTAATCCTATAGATTGTCCTTTTCCGCATGTTTTTTTCTGTTAAACAAATACTATTAATGAACATTTTCTAAGACTGATGTTCATCTAGCAAAAGCTAGGAAAAAACATAGAGAGCTCATCTGGCATAAGACAGGAACAAATCAGTACTGTGATTAATGTGAATTTCTAGAATGAAAACTTTCTCAGGGAGGAGACATGTTTCCTTTAAAGAAAGAAGTGTAAGAGGACTCTAATATTAAATCTTTGTGATGCTTTAAACATGCTAGGTGTATTTAAAGCTATTTCTCTTAGAGTAAATGTGAAGTGATGGAATTTTGATTCTATTAAACTGAGTATTAAAACCATTATAGCAGATTCCTCTAGTTCTATAAAGTTTCTGGCTAAATCACTGAGATTGAGCTTCAAAATGTCCATGCTCTTGAGAATCTTTCTGCTAAACTTAAACTTTTATTCTTCTGATTTAGAAATTCAGCTGAATACTTATAAACACAAAAGCAGCCCCTGGAGAGCTTTGTCTGAATTGTTCTCTGGACTACTCATTTTGAAAATGTGCATTAAACTTTCAAAGCTGACATATCTTTTAGGGCTGTTCAGTGTAAGCAATGGGTGTTCAAAGAGCTGGGAAATCTGCTGACTTCTTCAGCTGGCATTACTCTTCTGGTCAGTATTTCAATAACATGGTGAGAAGCTAAATATACAGGGCTATATTTCTTTCTATACAATTAAAATGTTTGCTTACTGGATCACTTTTTATGCAAAAATGTTGAAATTATAATGTAACTCTCTCTGGGCTTTTTAACAGATGTGACAGAAATCTGACAATTTCTGGCATCATCAGCTGTGCTGATGTCAAACTTTAGCTGAACCCCTTTTTTACTATTTTTAAGTCTGTGGGTTTTGAAAATTCTTCTGTTGCTGGTTTCCTCGTTTTTTGTGCTATCCAGAAATTGTTTAAAAATTTATCATGTCTTCTTGCTCATCATCAATTACTCTTCCTCTTTCTATCTGTTCTATATTAATCTGATTGCATGGGGGAAAGAGCCCAAAACATTACTGTTACAAGTTTTTAAATACTCTAGAGTAGAAGGAGATAAGCTGGGGAGATATTCCAAATATTTCAATGACAACAAATTTAAACCAAGAGTGATTTTAACAGGACATTAGAAAGACATCGTTGAATTTGGAGCAGAATGGTGACTCCATGCTCATGTTGAATGTAGCCAGAAAAGTACATTTGATTTGTACACAGTGTTGACTTTCTTTTGCTAGGAAAGCTTTCAAATATTCAGTCACCTTTAAAAAGCACAAAATAGAAAAAGGGAAAAGAATATAAAGCCTTGTAGAACTTTTACGGTCTTAGAGAAAAGCATCTACAAGAGAGATTTAGAGACGTGGATGAGATTCAGCCAGGTTTTCTAAAATGGCTGGGGTAAACATTCCCACAGAAACATGTGCAGAAGCCATCTTTTAGCAGTTCAAGTTCTTGATGCTGGTGGTTGTCTCCGCAAACTTTCAGTGTCATAACAGCACTGGTTTTCACCTGTTAGAGCTGGTTTATATGGGAAGTTACTGCAAGGTAAAATGAAGATATGAGACTTTCTACAGGGGCCTTTCCTCTATGAATTTCCTTCATACCATACCTGCAGGCAAAACACACAAGGTAACCAATTCCATTTCCAATGCCAGCCCACAAGGAGTAGCTGCTGCTTGCTAAATGCCTTCTTCCATACCCTAAGCTATGTCACCTTCTGTAGCTCTAGCTTTGTCTTGTGGCTCTAGCATTATTCCAATTTTCTGCTGGTGTTTTCTGTCAGCAAGTGCCTTCTGCTAACTCTCAAACACAAAAATAAAACCTGTGCGTCTTGCCTCTGTGGCAGTGTTATTGCTCTTTAATAGCAAATAAAAATGGTAGCAAAAAAGTTTGTTGCAGTAGTAAGGATTCTTTAACCTGCAATCATTTTGAAGGAATGATCTTGGTTATACTTAAGATAGAATAAAGAAATGTGAAGGCTAGAAACATTGGTCCTTTGTGTTTTATTTTATTTAACTGAGCTATTCCTCGTATCTAAAAAAGCTATCCCATAATATTCCCTTACATCCTTTTCTTGCCCTTTCCATAGAAGCTGGTCACTTCCAAGGACAGAATATTGGACAGGATGTGTGGGGCTCGTGCTCTGGCGCAGCAGAGCCAGTGCCCAGATTCAAGGTGACTTACGGCACAGCTGCTGTCCTTTCGTCCTGGAGCCTGTTCCCTGTGTCATCCTCTGATAAGGTGTGGCAAAGTGACAAGTTACCTAGATGTAGTTAATGTGAAATGAAATATGTTGCTCTTTTTTGCTTCTGTTTATTAATTTTTTATTTTAATGGCATGTCATCTTAAAATACTTCTGAACTATGGAGTGTATTAGTCTACAGGTCACTTTATTATTTATTTATGCTTTCTTCCACACTGTCATGCTACCAAAAATGCAGCAAGGAGATTCTGAGTTTTAGGAGAGCTAGGTAATGTCACAGTGCAGAGTGAATAAATTAATCAACAATATCAATTATTATTATTTTTTGTGTGTGTCTCACAGTGCTTTTGAATATATATATATGCACAATCTGGCCCACAACTTGTTTCCATGTTTGCACAGGAAAATACTAAAAGTTCTGCTAAGTCCTTTCCTGTTCTGACCTTCCAGGTCTCCACTGCTTCAGTGGAGCCTTCTGCATCCTGGCCTGTAGCAGGTTTGGCTTATTGTAACAAATCACACAAGGTAGTTTTCAAGGACCAGCCTCCCATACACTTGATACTAAAGGCTGTATGTTCTCAGCCTGCTGCAGACCAATCCTTCACCCCTATTTTACTCTATACGAGTTGAGAATTTGGGTTGGAAGGTAGCTAAAAGAGCTCTTTGCCTAATCACCTGTAAAGGCAGAGCCCCCCATGAGACACTTAACTGTAACTAGGTATGAACATCTAAATGCTGGAGGTATAGGAGTAAATTCAATTTTTAATACTTGTGCGGAGAACTGTTACTTTTTGTCAGGAAAACTTGAATTATGATAGAGGAGTTACACTGAGATCAATGTGAAGTTTTTGCATCTATAAAGAGTAGATATTGATGGCTAATGATGATAATTATGCAGCAAAATGTAGGTTAAAAATCATGCCTGAGCTGTGTGTCCACAGTGCCTGAATGTCCAGGCAAGCAATGAGAGGAAAAGTTGGATTCATCTGGCACTTCATATTAGCTCCTTGCATTCTGTCTGCAAGGATGAGACTGTCCAGTTCAAGATACAAGACAGATAAGACCTACAGAATAAAGTAGGGTGAGACACTTGCTGCTGCTTATTTTGAAATTAGTTTTGTGTAATGCAATAACTATCTCATTTTCTAATGAAGTTTTGATTCTAAATAGTTTGGTTTAGAACATATTCTTAGGAGTTGCTATTTTCTGGAAATTCTGTAAAAGCTTTCCATGAGAATTGAGCTCAGTTCCATATCCAGTAGAAAGGGGCATACTTAGGGCTAAGAACTGCACTTTTAAATTATTGTCAATAGCAGCTGTGCCTGAACATCCAATGGTAGACTTTTTTTTTCTCAGGGTATGTTCTACTTCAATGTTCCTAGAGTCTGTAACCTTTTAAAGTTAATGGGAGTTACATGCTATAGTTTACATCAAGGAAAAAAGATACACCCTGCAGTTCAATATAATAACATTCCTCTTCATAGACCAGTACTGGGCACTGTGTTCACATTGCTGAAAAACATGCCTCGAATGAGGCTCTGTGCTAGTGATTTATGTAGTTATTTGCATCTGCCAGTGCAAACAGAAATAGATACATTGGCCTGTCATGGCAATGGGCAGACTAACAAGTTCTCACTGCACCATGACAAATCTTTAGTGTGGCTAATCTGCAGCTCTGCAGCTGCAATGCCAGCTCCCAGCAGTGCTGCCTGAGACAGGGACTAAAGCTGACCTGCTGCGAGTCATTTCTCTCATGATTCTAGAGGCATGCATGTGTTCTGGACTCTTCTGGCCACAAGTGGACAGACAAGACTACATTTTCTAGGTTTATATCATTGTGTACGTCCCTGGAATAGAATTCCTTATCGTTCTCCATCATTCTTTTCAGCCCTGTGAAAGCTTGCCAGTGTGTTTTTGTGCCCATGAGCTCCTCTGCCTCTGAGGAACCTTTTCCTGGTTGTGACACCGCCCAGTTCTCACTCCCAGGTTGGAAGCTCCCCACCTGTCTTCGAGCTGCTGCTGCAGAAACACTGCACTGTGACTGTTTTGAGAGACAACAGCAATAACTATTTAATAACATAACCAGGCAGTGTTTCAGGAAAGGGAATAGGATGTTTACCCTTGAGTATACAGTATGATTTTATCTGCTTGCTCTGAACGACACCTTTTGCATGCAGCACATTTTATATTGATGAAGCAATGCCACAGCAACTTCCTGCATCTGCTCTCTCTGCTGCCTGAAAGTGGCTGTAATTATTAACGTGGTAGCTAATCAACAAGAATAGCTGCCAGACACTATTTAATGGCCTCAAATTTCTCTTCTCCAGAAACTGAGGACATGAAAGAGAAAGCAAGTGTGCAATGTGTTCATTGATTGCATCATGTTCATTCTTATCTCTACATGTTTTGTGTTGTAATCCAGTAACATTGTTGCACTGTAGCCTGAGCCACAATATGGAACAAGAACCTGTTCTACAGTATTTCTTAAAAGGAAAATTAAAACAAACCCTGCAGATACGACTAAGTTGTGATTATCTTCCTTGAAAATATCCATCTTACACTGGAGTTGTAAACAAGTGGTGTGTGTGCTATCTGCTATGGATGTTCATAACACTTGTTTCAGTTGAGTAAGCTTGATATTTTAAACAGTATTGCCATCTTGTGGTATGACAAGTTTTATCATTTTGTTTCTTCCTGCAACTTTTTTTCCTTTATTTATTGGCAAGAATTCCTGAAGTGCTGTAGGACATGCAACAGAGTAAGTATTGCCCCAGCTGTAAAACATTCACAGGAAAAAAAAAAAAAAAAGCCTATATCTGAATGTCATAAACTATTTCATCAATCCTTTAACAATATAACTTCATCCTCTTCCACCAAAAAGAAGGGAGTAGGTAGAGGGTCATTGGGAGACACCTGATTGTAAGAGCCATATTAATTATTGCCTGCTTTTGAAATGGAGTTTATTCCAGACACACATCCTTCAGCAAGTGTCTGGACTCTTCATGTGTGCTGAGTGACACCTGGTGTTACCTGGTCCCACCGAAAGAAAGAGGCCATGGCTTCTGTTGCAGATTGAGACAGGCAAGATTTTTTTCCTCTTTTTTCTAGGAAAAATGTCAAGCTACTTATTTTCTGCTCAAGCTTTTGTAGAAAATAGCAAGTTTTATATCAGAACTTCTTATATTCTTGGTATCAAATCTTCTGGTGACCCCATGAGAGTATTACCCAACACACACCCAGAGCTGGGGCTCTCCATATCTGAAGAAAGGCCCTCTGAGCAAGCAATGGTTTCTCTGGGTCTTTGCTCTTTCCCACTCATCTTGGAATTGTTCTTCTTGCTATAAAATCAGAAGTTTTCGATATTCTGGATTTGAGGTCTTGTAGAAATATGCCAATTACTAAACAGGTACCTCTGAAAATCTCACCTGTGTGCAACACTGTATAGTGTACATGAACTCATGAACTTGACCTTTTTCTTTCAGGACACTGAGGCTGAGCCTGTGAAGAACAATTTCCTGGTTTGGAGGTAAAGTCCAGGGACACCACATTGTTAGGGAGAAAATTTTATTGGCAAATAACTTTTATTGATACCAAGGATTCCTGACAAATTTTCTCCATATTAAAGTTATCAAGCTGTACATGTCTGTGAAGTATTCTGTTTTAATTTTCCTGGCCAATAATTGAAAAATATGGGTTTGTGGAAGTATTATCTTCAGCCTGGAAAATCCCAGAGTGAGTATCCTTCTAATGGAAATATGCTAAACACAAAAAAACAAGTTTTGTATTTACATATGAGTTTCAGGACTGTTATAATACTTACTGGCATCCATTTTTTTTCCTTGAGCAGTGAGCATTGCTGGAAGATCTGTGCCACATAGTTCCTGTTTTTACTCCTACGATGAATAGTTATCCCAAAAATACCATTTTACCTGGTAAGAAACTTTCTCTGTAAGAAACCAGAAAGTGAACATATGAAAATAAATTAAGATTTTAATAATCTCTATGTCTTCTGATGGATAAAAGCAAAATACCTCATTCTTTCACTGTAGTGATACTAGAAAATGTAGTGTTATCATGGTTCAGGTTTCAGAACACATTACACATGATATACTGCACATCCTCTACACCTAGATCCTGACTGAGATAAAAGATGAGGATTAAATGTATTTATGCATGAATGTAGTGAACATCTGCCCAAGTATATCCAGTTATTTTAATTCTCTCTTTCAACAAAGTTGACCATCTGCTCTGTCATCAGCAAAGATCTTGTTCTAAGAGCTAAATCAAAAGATCACCTGTCTCGTGTACCTTGTTCTCACGTAACAGAAACAACATTTTAATGGTATCCATCTGTAGGTGTGATGGTGACCTGCAGCAGGTACGTACTCACTGAATCAAAATTAGCAGCTGGAGCTGTAGAAAGCAGAACGACAGTTAAAATGTTTAGGCTCTATCAGTGACTAAAAGGCATCAAATCAGATGTGCTGCTTAAAACAGTCATTCTATGTAATTGTAATACAGAATTTTCAGACACCTATAAAAGCCAATGACACGAATTAAAATATACACACATTTCTTAAGGTGAAACTAAAGTCTGTAATGAAAGCGTTGAACTTTTATATTTCTGGGTACACAATAATGCAGAAAGGTTCTATCACTGCATAAATACAAAATGTAATACAATAATACACAAATTGACAAAGTAGTGTTTAATATGAGAAACTGAGTTTTGTAATGTTCTGATTTTAACATAATTGCTCAAACTACAGAATAGTACATTCCATTTTATGAGGCAAAGTAAGAGGCAGATGTTAAAACCTTTACTTCAGTGCTCAGTAACAGGAAAGTTTTAGAGAACAGGATATTATTAGATCATTTGATTTTGTTAATGGGCTTCTGTATTGCTTTCACAGCCATTACTGGCCTTGCAGAATTTTATTGTCTTAGTTTTAACAATAGGAATGTGGAAGCTTTGCAGAACTGTAGACTTGAACAAAGTGTTAACTTTCCCACTGAAGGAAACCTTCCAGAAGCAGTGATCTTCAGGGCCTGGCTCCCCTGGCTCAGGCCACCTGAGGAGAGCTGCTCCTCAGCCCCGGCCAGGTGACCTGTGTGGTTTTAGGATTGCATAATATTCGCGGGATTCACAGCAGTGTTGCAGAGGAAGCTGGCAAGGAAGCAAGCAGAGATCCCCAAGATGGAAAGAGAGAGTTTTATTTACAGAAACTTCTTTATATATCCATTAATAATCTAGCAACCATTGGTCAGCAGAGAATCCACCTCCCAAAGTCATTGGTCACAGCCATACAGCACCTAATACCAAACACAGAGGTTAAGAAAGTACAAGATGTGCAGCTTATCTCTATTCTCCATGAGAAAGAAGAGAAAGATTTCTAAAACAGTGCAACTACAGAGCTGGGCCTCCCAGCTGCTGCCAGCACTTACAGTGTTTTGCTACACTTGCCAAAACTCCAAGTTTTCCCTAATTGAGGCAGCTGCTGACAGTGTATTATTGATGCTTAGTACTTAGCAAAAAAGGCACCGTTTATGCTTTGCGCTTATTTGCAGTTCACTAGAACTCTTTTGTCTAGCGCTGCGGTGAACTTGTTTCTGTGTGCAGGGTATAGTACTGTCACCAAAAATTGCATGACTTCATCATTTCCTATCAATACCAATTAGTGGTTATTTTCCAGAACAGTCCAATTTAGATGAAGCTAAGCTATTAACATTATTAGTATTTACATTACCCTGATGATCATGATCCAGCTTCTTTAATTAGGCACATCAGTATGTCTATGTAAGAGTGCACTTCTGTAGACAGTCCTTTTAATTTCCTTTTTTTGTTAGAGACTCATTACTGACACATCATTTTGTGTTCCCAGAAACGTGGAGCAATTGGGCCTTATCTTTGAATTACACATGATCTTTTTGAAATATTTTTAATTGAAAAATCATAGGATGGCATTCAAGGAGTAGAGATGGTTTGAAATTTAAAAAAAATAATCTACTAATGCTTCACTTCACTACAGCTTCACAGCAGCTGTGATTTCCCAGGCTCAGCTTGTCCCCCTGAGCCTCTTGTCACTGCACTTTAACTGCTGGGCTGGGCAAATCAGGGGAAAAGGGCCTCCAATATTTCATATAAACTTGATGCATTTTTTCCTCCATACAGAGTGGCCTGTTTCAATATATCAGATGTTCAAAAAGATGACATTAGCATACTGTCTCTGAACAAAGCACTTTCCTCTGCACTAAAGTTGCCTGGGTAATAGCAAAAAGTAATTCTGAAGGTTGATATTAAGTATAATTGAATGCATTCAGGGCACAACTGCAAATCTCTTGAAAATGTCATAAACTGTGCAAAGCTGCTTCCTTGGTGACAGTTTGTTGAGCATAGAAATGGAATCTGAAGAGCCTAAGCTATTTATTTCAATTCAGTGAGATGCTCAGCAATGCTTACAATTCTGCTATATTCTGTAGAAATGCAGTATCTCCTAAACACGAGATGATGCCATCTATATTATAAATATAGATCCAACATTGCCTTTTTGTGTATCTGTGTGTATATGCAATATAAACACACCAGTACCTAGAGTAAGAATATATTTACTTTCCACAGTTTAAATACTTTCAAAATTCCAGAGCAACAGAACTTTGGCTTTATATACACTTTATCTCTGGCTTATTGCATATTGTTTCTAAAGTAAATAGGAGCATAGTTTAAAAAAGCAAAATTGTGTCCATGACTTCAATGACAGCATAGACAGTTTCTTTAAAATCTTTAGATATTTGTTTCAGAAAATTTGCACATTCACACATCGTAACAATTTGGAAAGTCCTCAGTTTAGCTGATAAAAGCATTTGTGGAGTTGTGTACTATGGCTCCAAGCTAAAAGCAGGCAAGAGATGTCATGAACATAAGGAACATCTTAAAGAGTATTGCAGAGCTGAGAAGAAAATAGTTTCCTAATGACATGACACAAGGAATTGTGTTTTCTTGATGGCTTGGTTTTTGAGAGCAGAATGACTTTTATTTTTCGAGAATTATAAAAAAATGCATGGAGCCACAGAGTAGAAAGGTGCTACCAAGGTGCTCTACAGCAGTACATTCCTAAAAGTCCAAAGTAATTTTAATTAGTAGCAGCACAAATGTATTTTGAACATCTGAGCAACTAATTATTTCATTCTGTATATGACTGCCTTGTAATGAGACACCAAACAGACCTGTCAACTCTTCTGCTTTCTTTATGAGGCTCTTCCACATGAAAAGAGAGAAAAATAATCTGTTCTCTTTTCCTTCTTCCAAATCTGAAGTCACCTCCCACCACAGTAAATAGTGTGCCATGTAGAAACAGAATGTATTCCTGCAAAATAGTGAAGGGAGAAGAACAGTCATCAGGTTTGCTTAAAAAAAAAAAAAAACATAAGTACAAGTTTGAAAAAGAACTGTCATTTCTGAGGAATAGAAACAGGAGTAGGAAGAGTTCAGACTGCAGACACTATACCATGTAAAGGGTGTTGGGCTTCAGTAAAAAATTCTCCACTATTCCCTCATTTGTTAGGATAAGGGTGAATTAAAGTTTCATCTTACTGCAAAATCATACTTATGCATCTTTAAAAATGTTCTAATCTCAGTTGGAACTCAATAAAAATATTAATAAATATTTCAAACATTTTAAGGGAAATATGCATAAACAAAACAAGTCTGCTGTATCTAATCAGTCTCAATGCTAATTTTTTCCCATAGTGACATCTGTTTGATCTCAATGAAAATTCTGGATGCACAAGAAATGTGAGATTGCATCACTGATTATCCCTAAAATAAAAAATTATTTGCTAATTCAGATTCCTAAAAAGTTATTTGCAGAAATTGAGCATAAAGGGATCTATAAATACTTCATATAATTTCCATCTAAGTGCCTAAGGGATATCCTGCAAGCATAAGGAACGAAAAAAAAAAAACAACACATAGATGCAGATGTGTGCATATGTGTATGTGTGGGGATACCCATACTATAAATATATATATATATATACACACACACACGATTATATGGTACTTGATTTTACACTAGTTCGACCATTTGTTTCCTGATATTTTCAGGGTAGACAGATGCATTGAAACAAGGTTATTTATACCTGCAATTATTATGCGTTAACTAACAAATTTGATAAGTGTGTAAGTATCAGATCATGTGAGGCCAAAATTCTACTGAATTTTGTAGGATTAAAAAATCCTGTTACTAGATTTTTGTGTCTACCTAGATAAAAAAGAGGAAGGGAGAAATGAAAGTGGGCTTCATTTTGTGGCTGTTGATTTAATTCTTGTTAATCCACACTACACTGACATTCAGCATACACTTAGTTTCTTGGCTACTGATAGGAAATATTGTTGGGGAAAAACAGGGTGTTATTTAAGGTGATTAAAGAGCAATGAACTATAATAAGAAAATGTAAATTTTATCTTACTGATAATAAGAAATTTGCCCATAAAGTCCATTAGGCAGTAGAGTAGCACTTCAAAAGGACTCATGGATGGATCAACAAAGTCATATTCAAAGTAGACCAGATAAAACATTTAAGAGGTATGTTGAGGGGATCATCTTGTAATTATAGTGCAACTGAAATGACCCCAATGGTCTTATCCAACCTTCTGATCTCTAAGTGTGGGATAAACAACATGGCATTTGAGTGTGAAGATCAAAAGAACAGAACCTGTGTCTCTAGAAGATGAGTATTTTTCCAAAATTAGCAGACATGAAAAGGGTGAATGTATTTCATCCATGGGAAAATAGTAATAGTAAATCAGGGCTGAATTATGGGATATCATGGGATATTATGGGATATTTCCTTCTTTTAGGAAAAAACCCCACAGCCTTCCACACTGAAGTTACATCCCTTCTCCAGCTAATCCCAATATGATTGTACTGTAGCTTTACAGTAAAATATTGTCCTGGCATTTTCTACCAGACCATGCAAATTAAATATGTTTAAATACAATCAAAAGGGTGGCTACAAATGCTGAAGAGCAGAGGAGTAAAAGATAAGTGAAAAGAGATTTAGACGTTTATAGAGGTGTGGATCTATGTTTGTGAAGCTCCCCTCGTTTCCAAGAACCTTCCATTTAGAGAAAGGCTATTCTTGGAGTTGCATTGCTTTGTAAGTAGCATTAGTAGAGCTGCAGACCAAGGCTGCTGCTGCTGCATCTATTGTGCTTTAACAGTGGGATGTGACCCCATGACTTCTTAACAAATGCTTGTTAATCTCCGTTTTCTTGCTAACTAGGGGTATAAAATAGGCTTTTCCATTCACTTTGGTTTTAGTGCTAGAAAAGAAGACACAGGAAAAAACAAGAAAAAAATCCAGGGGAAAAAAATAAATTACCTTTTTCACCCTGGTGTCAATCTGTCCAACTAAGTGTCGTTCCTTTCCTCTTCTTTTTTTTGTTGCTAAACATTATGACTGGTGAGAGTCAACTTGATTGGTATCTAAATGACCAAAATTCAGTCAACAGCTATTCTGCAAGTGAATTTTTTTTTCTCTGAGCTCAGGCAGCAATTATTTCAGCTTAGTCTTGACAATTTCCAAGGCACAAATATGCTTATCAAACCTTAAAGACACAAGAGTTTCGACAATAATGGTGTAGCAAATGGCATATTTAAACACAAACCAATTCCAATACTTGAAATCTACTGTGAGGTCCTGTAAGATAATGAATTAACATTTTAGTGACTACTTCCCACACACGTTGTAAAGGAACAGCTCAGAAATAACACCAATGTAAATTAGGCCAAAATCTGAATGAACCAGAATCTAAATGAACATTATTTTATTTTTTTAATTTTTTATTTCTATATTTTGTATGTATTTATATTATATTATATTATATTATATTATATTATATTATATTATATTATATTATATTGTATTGTATTGTATTGTATTGTATTGTATTGTATTGTATTATATTATATACACTATTATAATTGAACATTATAATGAGTTCTGTGTAGTCACCTTGCCCAAATCCTAAAGGTTAAGCTTCTCCAAGGGTCTCCTGACTGACTTCTTGCTGCAGAGTATTCAGAAGATTACAGAAATTAGCATCCACAGTTATTATCATTTGTCATCTATGAACACACAGAAAGTGCTGAGCTTCTAAATGCTCTCTTCCCAACTGTAATGAAAAATAAAATATGATAGAATATTTACCATGACAACACATCTTCTTTATTTTTGTGGGGGGCGGACCCCAAAAACCCAACAAACAAAAAAAAAACAACCCCAGTTATATAAATCTTGTAATAATAGGAAAATATAATGCAGTTAATTAAGCGGGCTGCTTCTCAGTCTTGTTGGCTGGACAATGCAATTTAGTTATTAGTTTAGGACTAAGGAAGACAATGGAATTTCATTCTCTGACAAATGTTTGGTATTTCCATTTTCAACTCAAAAGGGCCACAGCACAGCTTACACTTTACTGTTCTCCTATGGGATGTAAGTAACTTTCTTAATCCTACACTAAATGCTCTGGCTATTTATCCCTACCCTAAGTGCTTTAGTGTGCCAGCTGGGTGAAAATCCAAGCACTCACTCTCACTTTGACTCTAGTAACTGGAGATAATTCACCACTGTCATCTCAAACAGTGTCACCAACATTCATTCTCACAACCACTCTGATTTAACATTAAGGCAAAATTAAAATTGCCACAACATGAGAACACTTGCAAAGGAAATATCTGTATATTGTTCAGAATACGTCATGCAATGAGACTAATACACTAAGACTGTTAAAAACACGGATTGCAGATAAACACATGATCAGCAATTTAAAAGTTAGTGTTGTGTGTTGAGTTTTTCATTTGTTTCCCTTTAAAACAAAATAACTTGAATAAAATTTTTAAAGTCTCTATTAAAAAAGAGACTGTTAGTTTCCCTTTACAGAACTCCTCCTTCTGTTAGCAAAGTAACAGTGCTTCAGGGAAATAATAAGCTGACACAAAGTCATGCAGAGCTGAACAAAAGTTTCCGTATTTGCAGCTGCACTGAGCTGAGAAAATAAATTGCCATGAATAATTCAGTAAACAAGTTTCTGGTCCACTCATAGAAAATACAGTAGGAGTTAATGATTTTTCTACTCTCACTGTTTATTTCCCCTTATCTGACAAATATAAAATTTTAACTCTGGGTTAAACTCACTAGAAGGATAAATCATCAAACTCAGAGTTTCTTTTCTCTGATGGGATGAATGTGAGAATGTTTACAGTCTGAATGTGTGTGTGTGTGTGTGTATATATATATATATATATATATAACTTAAATATGAGCGGTGAGGAGTTGTACATACAAGCAGCTATTCACTTTGCTTTATTGGGCATAATTTCCATTAAATTTTGATCACTGTGGTGCTGAAAGCTCCATTTGGAGACAGAACTATGGAGGGGAAAAAAAAACAAAAGGAAAAAGAAGAAAGAGAAAAAGAGAAACAAAGAAAAAATTGAACAAATTTGTAAATTTGCAATGCATTTATAGAATCAGAGATTAATTACACAGCTAAGCTCATCATTTGACCAATGAAAGTGAGCACTACTTGTAACAGAAAATTAAATACTGCATTGAGCCACAAAATTCCATAATTTTACACTTCAGCAGATCTGTTGTGCCATCCTGTTGTGCCCCAGCAAATATCTTACTTTAAATTTGATAAATTTCATAACATAATTTTTCATTGATCATGGGTATAAAAAAATTAAGGCCTCAATATCATCACTTTAAATATAGAAGAGCATCAACAGAAATTATTAAAATAAAGATAAACATTTCCTAGTACTGACATTTTTTTGAAAACGTAGGGATCAGCAGTAATGTTGACTGTAACTGGGTTTAGTGAGTTATCTGAAAGGCCTGGTTTTGCTCTGGATGACACTGTTGCTTTCTTCACCATCTTTGTGCTCAAATTATAAGGGAATGTGCCCAAATCCTGAAATAAAAAGAATAAAAACCAAGGTCTGAATGTAGGCTGGGTCCTGTCAAAGCAGTGAACATTTGGCCCACAGATTTACTTATACCTAAAGAATCTGCATCATGATTTCTTTTTCTCTATCTTTTATTTAATGCCTCTGTGAAATGCAGAGCTATGTGAATCTACATTAAGCAAAACATTGATTGCACTCCAACATCTCTGGAAAGTGGATCCACATATGTTCACAGGCACAATCTTCTCCATATTCAGCACCGCCTGTTGATTTATGGACACCTCAGATCAACGTGTATCGTTTCAGTCATTTGCCACAAAAGCTGTGGGGCTTGGGGGTGGATTTGTAATTGGAAGCGTGAACTGACTATTCCATTTGGGATTGGACAATATCTGAATAACAGCTGGTATGGAATCCCAGTTTCTGAGGGTTAGAGCTGAATGCAGGGCTTAAGTCAGTGCCTATGAATTTCAGAGGGGCCCGAGGGCTCCCTGACCTGCCCCTGTGGGCAAATAACAGGGTTGTAAAGGCTGTGAATGCCCTGTCACATGGATCTCCAGATCCTGGGCACCTCTCTCTCCACTGAGTGGATCCAGGGGCTGAGGGGATGGATCCAGGAGGTGCTGGCCTCAGCCAGCGAGGGACACAAACGGGAGGTCATGGACACTCCTCCCACACCATGACTGCCCTGACTGCCCACACTCAGAGCCCTTGGGCACACTGAGAGTCAATATCCACCCCCAACACCACAAAAGGGAAACAGCCCTTAAAAGTACACCTTGACCTCAAATTGGAGTGACTTCCTTCCATTTTCCCCTCCAGACCGGGATGCAGTCAAGCACTTTTGGCCTAGAAGAAACTCTGACTTCAAGCAAGGCCTGCACACTCACCTTTACCTCAGCATATTCTCACAGCTGACAAGGCATTTGGGAAAGCTGCCAAACCTGTGCTCTGTTTGTGTAATTCTTTGAGATATTACAGAATAAGAGAGCCTAATGCACCAGAGAATCTGCCATGCCTCAGCTACTGTCACAAGGGTGACGGCAGACAAAAAGTTGGCTCTCAAAGTGGTGGCAAGCATCAGCTTCAGCTCAACTGTTTATTGTGCCACAGTACAGTGTTTTATACCCTCTTTGCCACACCCATAACAGGTTACCTTATTACCTTACAGTTGGTTAGCAAACTCTCCGCACGTGCTGCTTGGTTCCCTTATAAGGTTGTTTATTCCTCTGGTTTGGGGGCACAGCTGTAACTTATCAAGATCTAGGCTGCCCGTAGCCTTTTCCTATCTTACCATAATTCCCCCTTTTTGTTTTTCAATCACAAATGACATTTACCATCCTCTGCAAGGGCCCTTCTGCACACAAGACAGCAAATGCAGTACAAGCATCTTCTGCGGGGCTTCCAGTTCCTGAATGCGTTTGTGAATTGATATTGATACATCTTTTCAATCTATACAGCATGTGCTATCAAAATCCTCACCCCCATGCCCAAGGCATAATAACAAAAATCACAGGTCTTTCCCCTGACTTGTCTAACACAGAGGCTACCTCCCTCAGACAAACCCTTATCATTTTAACCTGTATCACAAAAGCAAACCCCCTTTGTTCCCTTATAAGGTTGTTTACTCCTCTTGTTTGAGGGCACAGCTCTAACTTATCAAGGTCTTAGGCTACCCACAGCCTTTTCCATCTTTCCACACAAGGTGTAGGCAATGCCTGGAGAACAGTGTGTTCTCAGACACCTTCAGCACAGGGAGTGTTTGCTTGCCTTAGACCACCAGGGCTTTGCAGTTTTGGTTTGCACAGGCAGACAGTGAACCAGGTAATCTGCTGGTTTTACTGATGCCACAGGCTGGAATAACTGATTGGCACAGCCCAGCACCTTTCAGTGGCCCAGACCCCAGGCTTCGTTTGTCATAAGAAAGGGATAAACTCTGTGTAGGCACTGCTCATAGCTGACAGCCCAGAATGTGGCTGCTCTGGGATACAAGTGTGTGTACACGGATCAGCCCTAGAAATACTACATTTTAGCTTACCCAGGTGCTGGCTTGGGTTTTTGGTTTTGTTTTGGTTTGGGGTTTTTTTTTTGTTTTTTGTTTGTTTTGGGTTTTTTGGGGTTTGTTTATTCCCTTTCTCCAGTGTTTTTGTTATGTGGGAACTGGAGTGCTGCATTGCCTTAAAACCTACCCTTGCATTTGCACTAGTTGTGAGGTGATAAAGCTACATGTAATTCAGAAAGGGAAAAATGTTACGTTTCAATTGGAATGCCATTTATTATTCACCAGATACAGAATCACTCATGCTCAAAAACCAGGGAATCACATGTGGGGGAAACAGTAATTTACCGATCAAACAGAGGAGAGCACTTCTCCCAAATTATAATTTGGCATCAACATGAATTGCAATAAATGGATCTTCAGCATCAGTATTAATCTGGAAATTAGCCTTTCCATCGCCAGAAACATACACCTGCTTTCCAGTACATTTGTCACCTTCCTTTTGTCCAGAAATAACATCACAGTAGGTACCAGCAGGCAGTCCAGTTTGCACGTAGACACTCATATTCCTATGCGAAAAAAAACACTCTGTAAGCTTTGTTTTCAAAACAGCTATTTCAAATTGTGTGTAAGATTTTTGAACCTGATGCTACTTCCCTATTTGAAGGCTAATGTAAAGCAGGAGCTTTCTAATCCTATCTCCCCTACACACATGCACCCATTTTGGCTCTTTAGACCCAGCATGCACTCAAATAATTCATGTTGGATTGCTGATGAGGATTGCTATTGTTCTCTCTGGGGATACTGTTTCTCCCACTGACTTACCAGTCATCATTATTGAAGATAATGAAGCCTTTATTACCACGGCCAAAAGCTACTTGATTGCTGCCATTGTCCCACCAGTTGGAGAAAGGCTCACCATCCACCACGTTACGGAAGATAACCATGTTCCTGAAAACAAAGCCATGCCTGTCACTGCACCTGCAACAGCTCTGAAGCCACATGCAGCAGGAAGCAAAAACAACTGCTTTTACTCCTTGTTTCTCCCCAGTGCCCTACTTGATTTGACGCCAGCGGTGTTCACAAACCCAGTCGTTGCCACAGGTCGTGTCCTCGTTGATGGTAACAGCCTTGATGGAGCCATCTGCGTTACTTGGGGGTCCAACCCAGTCATTGATGTCCTGTCATTAAAAAGCCAGGTTAGAACTTCTGACTGAAGAGTCTTCTGGAGAGCAGAGCTAGATGGAGCATCAAATTTGCACCAGCTAGATCTAACATGGGACAGGGAAATTGCTTAACAAACTGAAACACACCGGACTATTTCTCTGGCCCTATTCTGACCCTTAATCCCCACGGACAGATCTTCAGCATTACAAGCTCACCTTTCCATTTTCAAAATATCTTGGCCAGCGAAAACTTGACATCACACGTGTGAACCCATAGGGATGGGCAAGCATGAAACCAACCGCCATTTTATAGAGCCTGTTTGTTGGACAGACAAGGAATGAGACGTGGAAGGAGGCACCTGCCAGACAACAGACAGATAAAGCAGCAAGAGAAAGAAGCATCACCCACACAAGAGCAATCCCTTACCTGGCATCCCAGAAGGTTAGAATAGCAGTTCCGCCAGCCCCGTGCCCTCTCTGGTTGTCGTGGTTATCCACAAAGACCAGGGCTCTGTCGGATGGCACAAAGCCCCAGCCTTCTCCCCAGTTCCTAGCCAAAAACACAGACTTGAAGCTCCCTTGTCAACTCAGGTATCCAGGGGATCCTGCATAAGTTACAGCATCTGCATCCTTACTTTAAGTAGGCCATCTTTTCTCCATTCCACTTGCGGATCACTGTCCCCAGTTTTGCACCGTATTTGAATTCTGTCACTCGGCCATTTCCAAAGTAGTCACTGCCTTTGATGGGCTCTCCACCCAAGTCAATTACCTGGTACAGGACAGAAAACCTTCATCACACATCTTCTTGTCCCACAACGACCAAAAATGTAATGTACAGTACTCAACATTAGTTCTAGCTTTACATTGAAAAAGAAGTATTTAAGTATTTGTGCTATGTAGGTCAACACAAAGTCAGTATAAGACATGAGGGACACGTGAAAACATGACTAAAGAAAGGTAAAGTTGACTGACGATCTGCTGTGGAGGCATTTTTAAAAATCAAAACGACCTATGTCTGCAAGGCTGCTCTAAGTAAATTGTGAGCTCTTTCTGGGGTAAATTGGATGAAGATTTATTGTTCCTCTGAAGAAGGAGTCAAAATAGATACAAAAGACAAAGAAAAAGATAAAAGAGAAAACATGGAGATTACCTCCTGGTAAATGAAGGGTTTAGTTCCTTCAGCAAACCATTGCGTATTTAGATTGTTCAGCTTGTCCAGAAATGCTCTTATGTCCCCAGGCCACATGTGCTTGGCAGCATCAATTCGGAATCCTGCTACGCCAATATCAATGAGATGGTTCAGGTACTCGGCAACTTTTGAGCGTACATAGTCCTTCTCCAGGGCCAGATCCAGAAGGCTGACCAAGCGGCAGTCCCGGACCTGTGCAACAGAATAGCAAAAAAAAAATCTGTGTATTAAACCAAAGGAGGGGTGGAGGTGGGGTGGTCGTTAATGAGGTTGTATTGGATTGGGAAGAAGGAAGGGAAGGATTCCTGGAGTGAAGGCATTTGTCTTCCCAAGTCACCATTGCACATGATGAAGCCCTGCTCTCCTGGAGACAGCTGAACACCTGCCTTCCAGTGGGAAGTGGTGAATAAATCCCTTGGTTTACTTTGCTTATATGTGTGGCCTTCTCTTTACCTTTTAAACTGTCTTTATCTCAACCCATGAGTTTTCTCAGTTTTACTCTTCCAATTCTCTGCCCCATCCCACTGTAAACAGGAGGCTGAGTGGTGTTTAGCTGTTGGCTGGGTTCAATCACAACAGTCACCACGCACCTTCGGTCGCTACCTCATTCACTTGTCAAGTGACTAAGCATAGGTTTTGTGAGTCTCTACACCCTCTGAATGGTCTTACCACAGAGTTTACAAAACATGTTAAAAAAAAAAAGGAAAAAGATTTGAAAATTTTGCCAGAGGAAGTTACCTGATACACATCACCATAATTTTCAATTTCTCCACTTCCAGAATGACATTTGCCATCATTGAAATCCCAGCCAGAGTATGGTACAGCTGGAAAATCTCTGTTTCCAGCATTAAAGTGGCTTCCACAGGTAGAATGTGTACCTGAGCCACTTGCAGCCCCACACATGTGGTTGACGACAGCATCCACATAGATATGAACCTGGAAAAGCAATATGTGTATTTCAGTATGTTTTGTAGTGAGTGTGAAGTGATAGCCAGGGCTTTACCACATCATTATTGATTCTTTTCCCTTTCAGTTTCTTCTCAGTTTATACATCCTTTGAGGACAGCAGCACCTTCCCTCAGATGAGACAACACTTCTTGCTGTGTCAGACAGATTTTCAAGGCACTTACTCCAACATTGTTGCATCTGGTCACCATGTCTCGGAACTCGTCTTCATTTCCTGATCGAGTACAGAGCTTGTAGCTAATGGGCTGGTACCTTTCCCACCAGGGTCTGTTCGGGTTAGTAATGACAATATTTTCATTTGGAGGTGAAACCTGCAGATGAAATTATGCACTTTGGTAAGAAATCAAATGGTTTTATTTCAGCATTTAAAGGGCAAAATGTAGACTCAAGACCTCTGCCCTAGGCAGGTTGGTGCACAACCCAGTCTCTCTCCCACAGCAGAAGTTCAGGTCTGTGAGATCTCTGTCATGTAGATTCACTATTTTGTAGCAAGAAAGACATTTTGGGTTGTTCCTAGGGAGTGCCCGGGTCCAGCACTGGCCTACTTTCAAGGACATGTGCATGGAAGGGCTGAAGCCATGGGGATTATTTTTACCTGGAACAGTAACAGCCTTAGGAAAGCTAAACCTCCATGCTTATATATTTCCTTTAGAACAAGTAAAGAGCTTTACTTTCTACTTAGCTTTCAGGGGAAGCCTTTCAGAGGAAAGCCTGCCCCTTTGTAACTGATCTGCTAGAGACACACCATCATTCATTGGCCCTGCAGCCCTGTTAGGGCTGCTTCTAACAGCAGTTACTGTTAGCCTCCCTCCTCAGCAGCAAAGTTACTTGGAGCTGACTGTGTCCAACTCAGGCAATTTATTTATTAATCATACATTACAATGCCATTTTCCTACTACTCAAATGAAACAACTCACCTGAACACCTCCAAATCCATTAGGAGCTAAGTAGCGTTCACACTCCTGAGCAATATCCTGCCAGCGCCATTCAAAGAGATGCACAATAGATGTTCTCTTAGGGAGGGTGTTGGGGTTGTACTGCCCCCAGCAAAGCCCTGCAGCTGCGAGGAGGAGGAGGAGGACTTGCATGGTGCCTTCAGTGTAAGGCTGTGGTCTCTCCACTGCCTATTTATATGCCTGCAAGATGACAAAGTTCCTATCGCAGGTGTCAAAATTCACAGGGATCAATGTAATCAGTTATTATTTAGCTAGCTGGCTCAGTATCATTCCTTTGGTTTGTTTTTTCTCATGGATTACCCAACAGCTGAAGATAAAATACCTTTTCACAATGATGGCCATGATAAGCCAAGCAGTCTGTGAACAGTGCACCCAAATCCAGAACAGCACTCTGTCCAATCGTGTTAAAAAAAGATACTTTATCAAAAGTATTCTAAAACATAATACATAGACCCTCAAAGGGGTTTCTGGAAGGCAAAAGGAGTGGGAGGTGATTGAAAGATGGCTGGAAATCTAACAGCACTAAGAGAATGAATGGTTTGCCAGCATTCAGAGGCTCTCAGGATTAGACTGAGTTCAGACCAGGGTATCTGAACAATCACACTAAATCAGTTGTAGATTTATCACACGAGGGTGTGGGTCTTCACCAAATGAATCCCACTGGTGACTATAAACTGACACCTTTTCATACCTGATGTTTCTCTGGTGTCAGTGCCCAGTTCCTGCTAGGAACTGTTACTGGTTTTCCTTCACACGGTTGTGCAGAGCAGCTGTGGCTCTCTCTACTGGATGGAAAGTGATCAGAGCTGCATTTGCCTCTCCAGCAGAAACTTTGCAAAAGGTATTATCTCATTTGAAATGATCAATGATTCATCTGAGTCAAGGAACGAAACCCAAAATCAGATGCAAATGATAGTGCAGATGAGTTGTAGCTGCCTGACATATAACTGCATTTGAAAGCCAGAGCTGTTGTCCAAGTCCTTTCCTGTTTTCCTACAATTTCCTCCTTCAAAAAAAAAAGACTTTTGACTTTTCTTCATGAAATGCTTTCAGACCTTCATCTTCATTGACTTATAAAATCAAGGTCTCAGCAACAATCCTCCATGAGTAAACTTGAGTCATACCAACAGTAAAACAATACTCTGAGAGAATACAAAGACCAGACAATCAATGGCATTTGATTAATATCTGTGAGGAAAAAAAAAAGTAAAAAAAATGTCACAGATACTCCAGGACAAAAGAAACATCAGTGCACTTCGTACCTGAACTGCCTCTGGTGTGTTCTTGCTGAAACTAGCCATGCCACTATGTCACATGTCACAACCCTTCTCTTTCCCAGATTTGGTCTTCAAGGACAAAACCCACAAGCAGGTCCCATTTTTCCACCTGTTCATTTTCACATCATAGACCTTATTAAAGGCCTCTTTTTCCACTACTACAATGAAATAGCAAATTACTGCAAATGACCTTGCCTACTCACTAACAGCAAGGAACCAGTAAGTGATTGCACCTTGTGATTACCAATTCAGTGAAAACAGACCCCCTCATTCCTCAATATTACTGAGAGCAACCAAATATGCCCGAGGTTAATTTTTACATCACCATTCCCTGTGGAGTCCCACTGAAGTGATGGAATGTCACTGCATGACTTTCAGTTCCCCATGGCATGTTTTTCCAGTAAAAAATACACTGCTGTCAGCCAAGAATAGCACGGACCAATCCTCAACAGCCTGATGCAATGGATAGCAAAGCCACTGGCAGAGGGGTCTGGGAGCCCTCACACAGGCTATGCAGGCTGTTACAGGGGCTGCAAAAAATGCTGCCTTGAAGTCAGCACCAAGGGCTGGTAGGTGGCCTTTATTTTAGATAAACAACTGTGTTACTTGAGTTCATCAGCTGAGAGTAACTGTAACTGTTTACACCTGCCTTAATTAAAAGGGTGTGAATGTCTCCTTGGTTTGGCCAGACCAGCACCTGGAGGAGTGTACAGGTGGCTCAGCACGAAAGATTATACAACTAAAAATAATTTTTTGAAGGTAGCAATGGCCTTTAGCTGGTTTCAATCCACATATTTCCTTTCCTATGACTGGAAGCACCCACCATCCTAATGGTGAGTGCATTATAGGCATCAGCAATGGATATCAAGTCAGTATTGGCGTAACAATGGAAGACGTACGGTTTTGAATTGTACAGGCACAAGCTGACTGTGAACCAGGTAATACACAGGCTTGAATGATGCCACAGGCTAGAATAACCGACTGGCACGGACCAGCTTTCTCTGACCCAGGCCCCATGTTTGGTTTGTCACAAAAAAAGGGATAAATTTGATTTAAATGCCATATTTTATTCACCAGATAGAATGTACAGACCAACAGAAGAAACACATTTTCAACTGAGTTGTTGATATCAACTTGAATTGTGCCATGTTTCAGCACAAAGGGGTCTGCACTTGGTTTCTGGATATCCTGTCAATTCCCAATCCTGCTTTCCCCTAAAGAGAATTACATTTATGCACAGAGCAGCACAGTTTTAAATTAAATAATTTCAATCTTCTCCTTTCATTTTTTCTTAGTATCTTAACTGAATTAAGTGCACTTAAAAATTCATGCAGGTGTATAGCACCACTCCCAGACCTGCACTGGCATCACCAGCTCCCATCCCTCTACAGCAGCTGCTCAGTATTTCATTAGTATTACAGCTAACACACTTTGCTCTGTCTGGGTTCATGCAGTGCTGAGAGCCAGGACATTCTGCACATCTGTTTGCTGTTAGCAAAAATACAGAGAAGGAACAACACATGCACAACACATCTGGTTACAATTTAGCATCAACGTGAATGGCAATGAATGGGTCTTCACTTTCATTCTCAATCAGGAAATTAGCCATGCCATCACCAGCAACATGAACTTCAATTGCTGTACAGGAGTCACCTTCCTTTTGCCCAGAAATCACATCACAGTAAGTGCCAGCAGGCAGACCAGTCTGCAGAGTTACATTCAAGGACCTTTGGAAAAGAATGAAATGCAATAAGGATTATATGGACTCTAAAATGCTCTGCAAATCATACTGCAGATCTTCTCAGACGTTAAGTAATTCTGGAGCTATCCTCTAGCGCTTCTCTGGACACTGCAGAATCTGTTCAATCACTACAGCCTTCAAATTGCTACTTCTAATTATTACAGATGTGACATACTCTCATTCTCTTACCACCTCATTCCTGTGTAAAAGATTGCAGTACAGTTTTTACACCTGTCACACCCAGAACATGTCCCTGAGTTTACAAGTTCCCTCACCTCTATAAGTTCAGACTTTGCTGGCTGACCTGGCTTAGTGACACAGCCAACTTCAGAATTGGGAAACAGCAAGACCAGAGTACAAGCCCTAACTGACAAGAGTGAAGAGTGTCCCTGGTAGAGTGGAAAATGCCAAGTTTAAATTGTCAACAACTGAGGCATGCATTAGAAAGATCTGTTCAAGCTTGCAAAAGGTTTCACTACTAACTAGACTGCTTTAATAAATAAATAATAATGCATTTATAATCACAATAAATTATAATTTATTTCTCTAACTTACCAGTCATCATTATTGAAGATAATGAAGCCTTTATTACCACGGCCAAAAGCTACTTGATTGCTGCCATTGTCCCACCAGCTGGAGAAAGGCTCACCATCCACCACGTTACGGAAGATAACCATGTTCCTGAAAACAAAGGCATGCTTGTCACTGCACCTGCAACAGCTCTGAAGCCACATGCAGCAGGAAGCAAAAACAACTGCTTTTACTCCTTGTTTCTCCCCAGTGCCCTACTTGATTTGACGCCAGCGGTGTTCACAAACCCAGTCGTTGCCACAGGTCGTGTCCTCGTTGATGGTAACAGCCTTGATGGAGCCATCTGCGTTACTTGGGGGTCCAACCCAGTCATTGATGTCCTGTCATTAAAAAGCCAGGTTAGAACTTCTGACTGAAGAGTCTTCTGGAGAGCAGAGCTAGATGGAGCATCAAATTTGCACCAGCTAGATCTAACATGGGACAGGGAAATTGCTTAACAAACTGAAACACACCGGACTATTTCTCTGGCCCTATTCTGACCCTTAATCCCCACGGACAGATCTTCAGCATTACAAGCTCACCTTTCCATTTTCAAAATATCTTGGCCAGCGAAAACTTGACATCACACGTGTGAACCCATAGGGATGGGCAAGCATGAAACCAACCGCCATTTTATAGAGCCTGTTTGTTGGACAGACAAGGAATGAGACGTGGAAGGAGGCACCTGCCAGACAACAGACAGATAAAGCAGCAAGAGAAAGAAGCATCACCCACACAAGAGCAATCCCTTACCTGGCATCCCAGAAGGTTAGAATAGCAGTTCCGCCAGCCCCGTGCCCTCTCTGGTTGTCGTGGTTATCCACAAAGACCAGGGCTCTGTCGGATGGCACAAAGCCCCAGCCTTCTCCCCAGTTCCTAGCCAAAAACACAGACTTGAAGCTCCCTTGTCAACTCAGGTATCCAGGGGATCCTGCATAAGTTACAGCATCTGCATCCTTACTTTAAGTAGGCCATCTTTTCTCCATTCCACTTGCGGATCACTGTCCCCAGTTTTGCACCGTATTTGAATTCTGTCACTCGGCCATTTCCAAAGTAGTCACTGCCTTTGATGGGCTCTCCACCCAAGTCAATTACCTGGTACAGGAAAGAGAAGAGCATTTCTTTCTACTTCAAACAAAAAAAATAATAAAAGACACTGCCTTAGACATTGGGTTAAGTAAGGGGCAGTATTTGAGCCAATTATGGTATCTGGCTTTTTTGCAAAATTGTATTTAAAGCTATTTTCTCCTTTTAGCTCAGCCCAGCCCAGGTATGAACCTGTTTTCCATCTCCATCCTCTATCTCCTTACACTGATAGATCATTTACCCATAATTAATGCTTGGGCCATACCAACTTTATATTTAGTATGGTCACCAACATCTCTGTTTCCAGCACCTGGGCAGCCTTGTTTCACTATGGAGCTAAAGAATACTTCTATTTGCCCTAGACTTTGCAGACAAGATACTAATTTAATAATTGTGTGCAGCAAGTTTAGCTTCTGCTGACTGAAACTAACTATTACTTGCTTGTTCCAATCTGTTATTCAAATGTAAAACACAAATTTGGAATATCAAGTAACTGTTGTTATGTCATTGCAATGTAAAGTTTCAGACAATAATCAAAATTTATGTCTTCTGTTGCAATTTATTATCCAGAATTTAAAACTCATGAAACGAAATCTCTTTTTTAAACCATCAGAATTTTTACACTAACTTCAATGTGGTAAATTTAATCTCAATAAAATTTCCAGGTTACCTAATTCCAGAAGGTCCAAAACAAGTGGGACATTTTGCACATCAGTTACCATTCGTGGACAGATTAGATATTTGTAGATTATGTAGATGATTTCTGTAGATTTGCTTGGGTTCAGCCCAGGCAAAGTACTGCTTCCCATGTGTGACCAAGTCTATACTGTGCCTGCAAGAAGTATGTTTGTAAAGTAAAATTTTTAAAAAATGGAGATTACCTCTTGGTAAATGAAAGGTTTAGTTCCTGCAGGAAACCATTCAGTATTTAGGTCCCTCAGCTTGTCTAAAATCACCTTGACATCTCCAGGCCACATGTGCTTGGCAGCATCAATCCGGAATCCTGCCACGCCAATGCCAATGAGATGGTTCATGTATTCAGCGATCCTGGAGCGCACATAGTCCTTCCCCAGGGCCAGGTCCAGAAGGCTGACCAAGCGGCAGTCCCGGACCTGCACAGAAATTCTGAAATGAAACATTTTTCACCTAATAAAAATGTAGTGTTCTACAGATGTTTTGAATGTTCTTGCCTACGTTACAATGCCAAATAAAACCTTCAGTAGCCTTTCCTCCCCATGCATATTTTTGCCTTGGAAAGTCATCTACAGAGAAGCTGCATTAAGAAATTGCATTTACCCCTCTTTTCTGAAACTGAGACCAAAGAAAACTTCCAAATTACAATAAAAGGCAAATAATGACTCCAACTTTTTCTAACACAAAACATAAGACAATCATAAATAGATGAGTTTTAGTTGTCTTTATCTGAAGTACCTAAGCACATTTGTCTAAATCTGAAATTGAGCCATTGTCTCAAATAGAGCTACCCCTTTCAGAAGTGGTGTTCTGATAGCAACATTAATCTCTGTTATTAATTTGGATGGTTTTTCATGAGGCTTTTTTAAAAAATTTTTAAATGTCTCACTGTAAATTAGTGCAAAGAAAACACAGCACAGATACAGATGTACAGGAAAACTAGAGTTGTAGGTTTACCTGAGATATATCATGATAATTCTCAATGTTTCCACTTCTAGATTTACATTTATGATCATTAAAGTCCCAGCCAGAATAGGGCACAGCTGGGAAATCTTCAGTCTTTGCACTGAAATAGCTTCCGCAAGTAGCATGGTGACCAGCCCCAGCATTAGCTCCACACATATGGTTGATTACTGCATCCACATAAATGTGTACCTAGAGAACAGTATTCACATAACAATTTGAGAAAGCTACTTCCCACAGCACCACTAATTAAAGTTCTCTCTCCCGTACCTCCTGCCCAATCCCCCTATTTTTGCTTGCTTGCTTTGCCCAACATTTTATTCAATTTTTTTTATTAGCATACAGCAATGGTGATAAAACATGCAGCTCAAAAGACAGGCAGATAACATTGCATGTATTTTTTTTAAATGGTAGAATCACTGCTTGTCTATATCCTTGCATAGTAAACACCAGAAGGTTTTAAAAGTACTTACTCCAACATTGTTGCACCTGGTCACCATATCTCTAAATTCAGTTTCATTTCCAGATCTTGTGCACAGCTTGTAGCTAACAGGCTGGTATCTTTCCCACCATGGTTGCTGGGGGTCAGTAATGATAACATTTTCATTTGGAGGTGAAATCTGTGAAAAAAACAATGGCACTTGGTAACAGGATAATGGTTAATTTGTTTGCCCAGTATTTTTAGAGAAAGAACGTAGCCCACTTAGATCCTCAGTATCCCCGGCTTATACTGTAGTGGGCTGGAAATAAAAGGCTTAGGCCTGGCTTTCAGCAGGTAGAAACATACATAAAAATTAGGTCCATGGACAGAATGGACCTAAATTACCTTAGTGACTGCAGGCCTCAAAAAGAAGCATCTGAAATTTAAGAACTAGGTCAGCAGAGGAAGGAAATGACTGCATAACAACTGATGTAACATCCTGCCTTTAAAATTCATCCAACTCCCCATTTTTGCAATGTTTTGGATGAATGCATTCTTGACCTAATTATTCTAAGTTTCCAGGTGAATTATACCTCTTCCTTTTACAGACTTCCCAGGATGCTTTTTAGGCAACAAACTTTTGCTGCTACCTCCAAGCCTCTGGGCATAACAACCTGATCCCACCACTTCCCAGAAAGATCCCTACAGCCTCTTAGCTGCCACACCTTCCTGACCAGCCCAGCAAGTTGTCATATGAAGAAAACTTCCTGAGAACCCGGCACAGAATGGATTAAAAAGGTATACAGGCATATACCACAGTCTGAGAAATCAGTTTAAAATCAATCTGGTCTACGTGCCTGGACAGAAGTTTGCAAAGAAAAGATGTATTATTTGAAAATTACGGGAAAGCTCCCTCTCAGGCCAAATTGCAATCTCTTGGGCTACAAGAGACAGGCAGACTTCACACCAATTTCTCCTGAACAATCTGACAGGCAAACTGAAATAGTTTAATAGGTGGCTGTTCTCCTGCCATGCTACCCCACCCAAGTGCCAGTACTGGTTCCACAGGAACATGCCTATTGTCTATTGAACTGACTCACACAGGGACCAAAACCTGTGCTCAGTTCACTTCCGCTTGCACACACCAGGCTCTTGCAAGGAAGGGTCTCTAAGTGGCTTCCTGTGACACACTCTACAGAGAGAGACTTGCCAGTTTGGGTGAACACAATGAGCAGCCTTTTGCACCTAATCATTTAAAACCTTCAGCACTTTGTTATTCTCTTTGGGAGCCCCTTTTTCAGTCCTAGTTTCATTTTATGTTTATCTAGCTCTTAAGAGTTTCCCTTGATTTAAATAATAGCAAGCAGATAAACATAGGTTACTTTCCACAGCAGTAAAAAGATTTAGTAAGTGATGTGCAATTCTAATTCATCTAAATGTAATAGCCCAGAGTGCAAAACATACACTTTGGAGCAATGAAATAAATTCATGCTTACTTGATGATAGTTGAAGAATATATTTGTCAGCATTTACTACTTCCATTACCAATTTCTCTTTTTCTTTCTCAATACCTGTCCTTTGGCAAATTGAACATTTTCTGTGAAAAACAAATTATCATCTAGTGTAGCAATTTTACTACCTATTGATAGGAATAGACATACCTGAACTCCTCCAAATCCATTAGGAGCTAAGTAGCGTTCACACTCCTGAGCAATATCCTGCCAGCGCCATTCAAAGAGATGCACAATAGAGGTTCTCTTTGGGAGGGTATTGGGGTGGTACTGCCCCCAGCAAAATCCTACAATTAACAGAAGAAAATAGATACCCATCCAGTGCTCTGGGATCAGTTGTGCTCTTCTTACTGTTTATGTTCCTGCAAGAGGGTAAAGCACGCATTAAAAAATACATTTAAAAGTAAATGCCCATCTCTGGCATCCTATTTATTTATTTGTCATTTTGTATGAGAACTGGATTTTATCTAAGCTGCATCAAATTCTCATACTAACAGGTTTGCTACACAAAGGAAACCAGTCCTTTTCCTGATTTAACAGGCACTTGGGAATGCACTGCCAAAAATTTCAACCTGCTGATACAGATACCCAGACACAAATTTATATAAAATCTGACATGACTTCTACAAAACAGCCCTCATTTTTGCTTCAAGGAAAGGACGATCCATATCTCTTAGGCAATAGAGCTGCCCTCTTTGGAGCAAATTTAGGCACAATATATACCAGTTTAAAAAGTGTAGAACTTGCCTTCCAGAGCCCATTGCTATCAGCTGTCACTGTTCTTCACAAGCATGCAGAGTTATTTAGAATTAAGCATTTGGTATATTTAGCTTGCTTTTCTGCTTGTGAAAAAAATAACTTTAATACAATTATTTACTTGCAGATCTTAATTAAAGCATACAGATAAATTTCAGCCACAAGCAGTTGTTCTGCATGCTTCCATTTTCATGAAGGAATGCTTTTCTGCATGGATAGGAAGAACATACATTAAAAGAAAATGAGCTAAGAAAGTCAATCTTCTCTGATGAGAAAGGCCATTTATCAGATTGGCAAGTTTTACTTACAGCAGTAAATACACAAAGCAGTAAATTATACAAAGCAGTAAGAATAATGAACCTTGACCCAACCAGCTCCAAGGCCTAGTGCTTAAAGAGAAGACTTAGATTTTAATTTCTCTGAGATGGGTTCATC
>VZRL01002072.1:1708666-1723950 GCA_013397895.1 Origma solitaria
GCACCCGCACCGCCCCTTCCGCCGGGGCCGCGCCACCGCCAGCCCCGGGCACAGCGAGCCCCGGCCCCGCCCGCGCCGGGGACAGCGCGGGACACGGACCGAGCTGCTGGCCTAGCGAAAAGTTTCACATTACACACCACCATGCTGATTCAGTACAAAATCTCCTTCTGGAATATATTTGTTCCCGAGATTTGCGAATGGAAAGTTCTCTGAACGTACACTTTCCGCACTTTTTAAAGAAGTATCTTTGTCCTTAAGCACAGCACCACCGTGCTGTTATCCTACTTCACCACTTTGAAAATTCATTTGTGGGCCTTTACACAGTATTTTGATAACTTGGTCCTGTACGTGTAGCTCAACATGGGTGTCAGGATGTATTACTGTAGAAACCATAGAAGCATTTAAGTCGAAAAACGTAAGGACTGAACAAGCAACTACACAGTCCCTGTGGGAATGCAGCAAATAAACTAGGAAGTATTCCAGCATTTTAAAGTAATAAGGTAGGAAGTATTCCAAGATTTTAAAGTAAACCAGTTCATATTGAAAATAACAGCCAAGATACAGTTACTTTGGTCCAGCCATCAATACTAGTGACGTAGGCTGCAGCTGGAATGATGACAAAATAAATCTTTTTACACCAGCCAGTTCCCACATCATCAACTATGATTTAGTCATTCATGGAATAACCTTTTAAGTACACTAGGCTGGACTCTCTGGCCAATTAAATGTCACTGCAGTGTCTCCCACATGGTTTTAGACAGCTCCACCAACCTGACCAATATGTAGCAAATCCTACTATGTGACCATCAATTAGTATCACCCTTCAACAAGACAAGGACCAAATCCATATCAGTTTTAACTGCTACTCTGGTTTTAATAACGTCACTCTCACTAGTGACAGTTTTCAAGTGGCAGATGAACAATGAAAGTTAACTGCTGAGGAAAAACAGTGCCCAGTTTCACAATACAAATTCAGGCCACTGTACCAGTCCCCTCCTGCTTGCTCTTCAAGACAAGAAGGTTGTCCCACTCAAAACCCCAAAAATAAAAGTCAAAATGAAGAGAAGGCAGAAGAATTAAGAGAAGGGAAATAATTTATTAGATTTCACAAGCAAACTAACATACATTTCTGATGTAAGTCTTGTGATATTTAAAGATATGTGGAATCTTTAAGACGAGAAAATTTATTCTCTGCCTTAAATACTTTAGAAACGCTACTACGCACAGTTCAAGAGTCCTGATGGATACACTGCTTCTTCCCCAGCTCGATAACACTTGAAAGAGATGGAACACAAAAGGGACCTGGAACATCACAAAGGCATGTTAAAAGCAAGTACTAGAAAATAGCAGCGTTATACTGGCTTTTGACAACTGAATTGAAAGATGCTTAGTATTTTAAAAAGTGCTTAATGTCTGAAAAAATACAACTTAATAGATGCAAGGTGTATTAATTTTACATTATAGAAAGTTAAACAGTAATGTAGTATGAAACCCACAAGAAACATGTAAGTCACTAGCAAAAGCACTACCTCAGTGCAGAGAGCAATCTAACAAAACCCAACCAACCAACAAAAAGGTAGCAGTGATTAATAGTTTAATTATTAGTCCAACTCCAAATACTTCATTGCAAGATACTGTTAATTTTCTTCTTTACTCAAAAAAGGCAAAGTAAGGAATGTATAAACTAAATCAACTACAGATTGTTTCTCATGTACCATGACAACAGTAATCATCAAATGATCTAAAATACTGGTCAACCCCTTAATATTAAGACTGCTCTGCAATGTATTTTAGCCAACATATATACATTAATATGTATTTAAAGAAAAACAAGGTAACTTGGTCAGTGTGAGCTCAGCACAGCCTCCCATAGATCAGCTTGTATCAGCTAGAACTGTTCCACGAAGGAATGGGACCACAAATTAGTAAGATATATGACCTCTGAGGAAGAAGGTGAAGGCCACCTTTTAAGACCAGGTGTCTGTTCACATTGTGTCTGATCATTGTGTCTGTTCACATTGTGTCTGATCATTGTGTCTGTTCACACAACACAGACAACTTATTTGTTTCTTTTTCCCCCTGAAAAAGTCTGCTTTTAAAAAAATTACTAGATTAGCTCAAACTTAAAACATGTTAACTCCTCCCCACACCTACTCTATATGAAAACTTAAGATGCAGTTGAGTGCTAAAGGAAACATTGCACAAAAAAGGATACAACAAGAAAGGATACACTCTGCATGACAGTATTACTGCAGTATTTACGCAGGAATGTTTCTAAAGAAGAACAGCAGAATGTGGTTTAATTTTACTTGATTCTCAGTATTGCACACACATAACTTTATGCTACCTAGCAAAGCAAATATGCCTCTGATAAAATACAGTTCTAACCCCTTATGAGATTTAATGAGGGCTGATGAGTCCATCAACACCGAACTTCATATTCCAAAGTAAATACATTTTTGATAACTTGAACTACTAGGACACCAGCAGATTTTTCCATGTCTTTCAAGTCTTTGCCATTTTACAGACTCCTTATTTCCATCAGGTCCAAAACCCAATCACATTTCCATTTAATGCCACCTTTCAAACCATTTCTTCCCTATGAAGAAGCTAGAGACCCCTCAACATCAGTTTCTTCTGCATAACTTTTCTCCCAAAAAGTTGTATTTTAGCTACAGGAAAAAGTTATTCTAAATACTAAGTGAACTTTTTGCCAGTCCATCAAAAATAAGACATTTCAGCCAGCAAGGAGTTATGTAGTGTTTTTATAAACCATATGTATATTTTCTCAGAAAAGGATAAAGCCTTCGTAGAGAAAATTTAAAAAGAAACCCAAAAAATAACCAGGTTTTTATCAGGCACTTTTGCACCCATCAGAATATTCCTGCATGAACATGCAGAAATAGGGTTCAGCTTACTCGTTAGTTGGGAAATGAAACAAATATTTTTAATTAAACTGCATGGATCCTTAGAAATCTGTGTAACTCCATGGCCAATTCTATGATTCTGACACATAAACAGTCAAGGCAAGGGAGAAGTTCTGCCCATGGCACATCACACCAGTGACACTTGTAAGATGCTAACTCATGTACAACTTTCAGGTGCACAATTAAGTCTTGCCTAATTTTGGTTTTGCTCACTCTAGAAAAAGCTTCTGAGTTGACCACCAACATAGGAACAAAGAAGCACCTTGTTATTTTCTTTATGCAATTCAAGTATTTAGCATGTTTAGTGAATTCAGAATTAATGTACAAAATTAGTTAAAAGACATGGAATTCCTAAAAGAATAAAAGTGCCCAGGCTTCATCTATCAGGCTTTCCAAAAGCTAAAATGCTTCATTTTTTTTTCTAAATATAAAGAAACCCTAGTAATCTTCTTATGAGAGACTGGATAAAGTAACATAAATAGGTGTTTTTTTCTAACAAGAGTGAGAAACAAGACTGAAATATTGTCATAAATACTTGATCCTAATAGAATACTTTAGCCAAGGCCCATTTCTCTCTTTTCAATGACCAATACAGAAGTATGCCTACAAAAAAAATTGATGCTTAAGCTGACAAAATACAGATTTTGCAAACCACGATCAGTAACACAAAATAGGAACTAAGACCAAACAGCATCTCAGCTACAAGGGAAACAACCTTAAATATAATCTGATTTTAAAAAATCCTTAGACAATGGATTGAACGAGGAACAATTAAAGTAGCTGTTAAAAAAAGAAATATTATCATCACAATGACCACACTGTAAGCCTTACAACCAATCTGTAAAAATAAAAACCAACTGTTCACATCCTTTATTTCAAGTTCAGCTTTTTGTCAGAGTAACAAGGATCAAACCTCCAGATTAAAAACACACCATGGAGTAAGCAGAATGTTTCATAAGCACTCAAGCCTAGGATTTCAGCTAATTTTAAGTGAAGGCAAAACCAGAGTGATCTCCAACTGTAACCAGAAATTAAGTTCAATGCCCTTTAAATTTGAGCTAGCTCACGTATCAGAGGGTGCAGACTGAGAAATAAGTGCTTTTTATTCTTGCACCAGTTACTTCACGTGGTAATTTCAGAGTTCACTATGCAAATATTTTCAGGCTATGAAACCACTCAGTTAAATTAGAACTGATTTTGCTTGAGTTACTCTCATATATATGAAATACTCAGAGCAGGTAGCAGTGAAGTAAAGCTACATGATAAGAAATAAACAACAATTAACTTTCTGCTAGAAGTTACTTTCCCCTCATGTTTAAATAATGCCAAAAATCAGGACCTACACATTCTACAACAAAAAAAGTCTTGATCAATGCAACATTAAGCAGCACTTTCTAACAGAATATCCTTCACAAATTCAGACAATTTTAAAGGATGCTAAGGATGCTGCAACAGCACTAAGAACATTTTCCAAAGTTAGCAAAGCTGAAGATCCTTTACAGCAAGCAGAAATTTATTGCTGAAACCAGCTCTGCAGGATCACTTTACTATGGCAGGGATGGAAGGGAAGGAGTTAAGACGCAATGCTTTTCAACACCAAATCCCTGGAAGATTACTAAAAGGTAAGTGGCCCAATTCCATAGAATTATTCTCCTTAGCTTTCCAGATTAAGTCTTAGAGAACTTGACAAGTGCCCTATGATATCAGGATTAGGAAAATAACAGTCTCTGAGTTTTTAAATGGAGAAAAAAGCAGCATTTTAAACTTACACCAACTATATACCTTGCACTTTGTTTCTCTGATATAAGCACACATTTAAGAAAATAAATTTGTATGGAACATGTCCTCTCCATCATCAGTATTCCTAAAGAAGCCATTAAAGAGATAGTAAATAAAAGCGAACAAACACACTAACAAAAATCCCCAGCCCAAACCTTTATTTTCACTTTCAGGTAGGGAGTCCGTACCTTGTGCAGCGCTCTACTTTTTTCTTTTCCCTTCGTTGGCATCCTGTTTTGGTCTAGCTGAACGAGCAAATTGCTGAGATTCAGTTAAGGACTACAAGTGTTTGTGATAAATAGAAGTCAATCAAGAAAGGAAAAAGAGATTACTTCTGTAAATTAGTCTAGAAAGCGACCTTTATCTGTGAATCAGTTCCACTACAGTATCAAGTATTATAACAACAGTGTCTATTAATCAAAGATTAGGACCTCACTGCTACACAGTACAGAAGATACTAGAGAGCCTGTCCAAGAGTCTGCAATACTAAGTAAATAAGGAAAACTAACTGGGAATGGGCTAGATGCAAACAGAGTAACTACAGTAGGATAAACGCTTGGTATTTACAAACTTCCATCCCATCATGTCAATTCTTAACTTTGACATCTCAGTATCTGGGAGGAAAAATAGTAAAAGCAGCAGATGGGGGAGTTAATGTGAGTACAAAAAAAATTAACTATGAAACATTTAAGTGAAAAATAAGAAAGGACTTACGGACAAAAAACCAGTGCTATGCAATCAAAAAGTGACAGTTCCAGCTGGAAAACCAGTCTAGAGACCACTGACTCCAATAGGAACACTTCTTATGTTCTTGATTCTGCAAACACACACCTAACCAAGTCAAAAACCTTGTATTTAATTTAAATACAGTGGTCATACAACCTGAACTATCTTTTGTATTGTCTTTGCAGGATCAAAGAGGTTAAGACCAGAGAATTTTGTTTTTAAACAAAGCACTTTTACTTTCCTATTTTAGAAGAGGTGCCTCTATTGTTTTTTTCAGCTACCATAAATCAACAGTACACCGTGTTATGCTGACTGGTTATCTTCAAGTATTTCCTCTTTTGCAGGGCACTATGATAGCAGAACTAGAGACTGACAGAGATTCCAAAGAATATAATGTAAATGCTTGAAGAAAAGGATACAACCACCATGGGTTTTTCAAATAAGACATATCCATTTGCTTCTTTTAATGCCTTAGCAGCTGCTTTTTCATCGGGAAGTCCAATGAAAGCCTGTCCCTTCATACGGCCTTCTTTCATCAAACGGATATCAAACCTAGGGCACAACGGAGAAGTGGGAATTACTCAGGTTTAACAAACCTTTCAGATTTCACAGTACAAATGTCATTCTTATGTTTCAAGTTGGAGAAATAGCAGAAACAGAGGCAAAATCTACAAGCAGGAATGATGCCCTTGGAGACCATTTTGCCTGGGGAAACCATTTACTATAAAGTAGTATTAGACTGCAAGATGGCAAGTTGATGTGCAGTACTACTAAATAGGACATATGCAAAATGATCAGCTACACACAATCACCTACACTGTTCCTTCTGTGTCACACAGCCAAGAAAAGCAAATTTGGGAATGAAAATATAAGGGCAAAATAATATGAGTCTTCAGTCACTGTTCATAAAATAATTCTATTTCTGTACTTGTGATAAATGAAGATTTTCAGGCGTAACACATTCCTTGTTTATGCAGAAATATAAAAAAGTAAATATGACTATTTTTGAGTTTAGTTTTCAGCAGTGTCAGAGAAGTTTATATAAAAAGCTTAATTTTAACTAAGTAACAAATGAACTCACATATTGCGTTCCACCTCTGATTGGAAGTCAACGTATCTTCCAAAAATGAACTTGAGATCCTGAAATTAAAGTGTAGGTGTAAGAGAAGAGCTAAGAAAAAGCTCTTTTAATAGATATTTAATTTGCTTGTTTACCTACCTTTTCTTGAACTTGTTTAGCTAAATTCTTCACATATATCCTGCAATTTGGATCACCAGGCTCATAGTTTTTGAAAACAGAAAATTTTTCCATTTCTTGAAAACAAAAAATAAACCATGCTTTAACACATGTATTTTGCATATTTGCTCACTATAAAACTTCATATAGGATCACTTAAGAAAATAAACACTTACTTAAGCTATTTGTTGCAACAAATCAAAAAGCTATTACTAGATAATGTTTCTCACAGTTATACCTTCTTTAGAAAGCCTGTTTTTTTCCAGATCCTTTCTAGAAATAAATTCTGATGGTATTTCATCATCCTCCTCTTCAGTTTCCATTTTATCATTTGAGCTAGGAGCTGGGAAAATCCTTCCAAAGCCTGTATTATTGATTTCTTCTGTAGTTGCATAAAGGTCTGAAATTTCAACAAATGATGTAAGTGGTTTGTTTGTTTATTCACAACCAGATCAAGAGCCAGCAAGAAAAGCATACACTTTTCAGCAACATTTTAATAGAGCAGACTTTGTAAGGCAATTTGAATATATCCTTAAAAATTAGTCTTAATCCCGAGTTTGACAAAAGCACTTGCTCTGTACAGTCCTATAAAACCTCACGTAATACAAATAAAGGCCATGGCACACACTAATTAGCATAAAACTATCCTTGCTGTACAAGCCTGTATCCATTTCAGTATTTTTCTTTAAAGAAACCGGCTATTACTGTGAAGTACCAAGAACCACAGATTGACCATAACCCCATAAAAAGCCATCACACCTCATTGCTATCACTGCCTAGCATGTTTATGGCAGATAATCAGTGCACCGCAGAGAAGGGCTTGGCAATCACTTGGATGCCTCTCTCTAAGAACTGGAAAAGGAAAATCTGAAATTAACCCAATATATTAATTTACACTATAAAATACTGAGAATGCATCTGTAACATTTGCATCCCAACATTTAAAAGACAGTGCAATTCACCATAAACCTATACAGCACATAAGAGAGGGAGCTTTAAAATCCTCTGGGATCCTTTCCAAAGCTTGTAACATGGGAAAAACAGCAAATGCAAACATGATGCAACTTGGTGTTGACAACTCCAATACAATAGAGGAAAAGAATTTCTTGGCATAAATTTCAGCACCCTTCTACACACTGAAGCCACATGATTTTAACATTAAATACATTTGAAGTACGAACTCTCTTACCATTTTTTTCTTCTTTTTCTGAGTTTATCTGAAGAACAGCTGGGATCTCAGAACTAATATGAAACTCTATTCTTTTATGACCTACGTGCTGCGGCTGCTCAAAGACATCTGAAGGTGACAATGTAGGGTGCAAGTTACTGTTTAAAACAACAATATGTTAATTAAAGACTCAGGCACTGATGAATGCATGGTCAAAGACAAGATTTCTTCCGATTAGATTTTATGCTGTTGTTTAGCACAAACACATATTCTTTATTTCATACATTTTACCCAATAGAGTTCAAGGTGATTAGAATATTGCAAATACAATAGGTATGTCTGGCAGTGGGAACAAAACCAAGAATCACATACCACATTACAATACACACAGGCATTTATTAAAAACTTCATCAGTAACTTAAGCATGAAAAATAACTGGCCTTGCTGCTACTCTTACCTAGTGTATAAAATATACAAAAATTTAAAAAATATATAGCAAATCATTTGGAAGAAGCATGCAGCTATTAATAAAAATGCATTCACAATCATTCATCACTATATAGAAATACTGCACTGCTGTCTGCTGTGGCTTAGAACTGCAGTTCCAAAACCCAAACTTATGTTAAACCAAGTTAGTTTCTATTTTTCCAGTATCATACTCTTAGTTTTACATTTTAAGAAGCAGCCCAAACAATGAATCCAAATTGCTTCTGTCACAGCTGTGATGTGAAACTAGTTATCTTTTTATGAAAAGGAATTTCTATTCAATTGATAGGAAGAGAAACCCAGAGCTTAAATCAGGCACACTTTACAGATAAAGGTTGTTGACCAGACTGTAGTTCAAATTAGAGCAAAATTTGGACTTTTAGAGCAATAAAACCAATAGGATAAGGGAAAGATAAGGGAAGACCATCTCCATTACCAAATTTACCTATCATTGAAGAATGCTTGTTTTAAAGCAGCCAACTAAAGTAAATATGAAACAGACAACACAAGTAAAAAGTATAATCTTCTGAAAAGCTGCAAAAACCACAGAAAAAAACACAAACCTGTGGGAAGTACACACAGGAACATTCAACATGTCTTTAATTCTTTGCTTTTTTCTAACACCACGTTTCTTTGTGTTTATTGGTCTTTTAGGTTGAAGGGTTGCTAATTCCATCAACTTGGTCATTCTAATTTAAACAAAACAAAAACAAAAAATATAAACCAATGTGGTTTACAGTTTATTTGAAAATACTAATTTTGAAAACCCTCCCCCTTTCCTTAAAGCCCTTGACATAAAACTTTTCAAAATATAATTATAAAACTAGCTACCTTAAAACTGAAACCTAACACTTAGCAAATCAATATACACAGAGCAATTAAGGACTGACCAAAATGGTAATAGGTCCATGATGCCCTTCGTTCCCCAAGCACACTACTTCCTGGGACACTGAAGCTGTGAGAGAAGCTGTAATGCCCCAAGTAGAACCTGATTTTATAACAGATTCCACTCAGAAGGGGTACCTTTTTCCAAATAAAGCATAGGGACTTTCTGATTTACTTCTCAGTTTAGACAGCAAAGAAAAAGCTGCTTTTTAATTTAGTGTTAGCTTAAAAATAAAAAAAAAAACAGCTATGATGTAATCCAGTCCCAAAACAGCAAGAGAATCCTCAGGACACACACTGTCACCCCTAGCAATACACACTGATGCACAAGGAACGTTTTGGAAGTTGACTTGCACACATGATTCAGGCTGAGTAGTCAATTTAGTAAAGATGTGGAACAATGAAGACTTCAGAAAATAATTACTGCTTCCTTAGATCTGCTCTCTTCAAGCTGAGTTTTTTAGTTGGGTTTTTTTGGACATGGGAACAAACAATAATTTGTACACCAATAAGCCACTTTCCTTTTCTTACTGCATTTAAACCAGCACTGTCCTTCTGTATTCTGGAGTTTCTCTAAGCATCTAGAAAGATTTCTACATACTCTCTAATAGATACTATATCTATACACTGCAAACATTACCATTTGATGAACTAGAAGCTAGGAAGGTAAAACCACCAATTTCAGCAAGCCCAAAACCTTGCAAATGACTGTAAAATGCATACCTCTCCTTTTCCTCATCATTATCACTTTCATATTCTGATTCATCTGCACCAGATAGTTCTTCTTCCTCTTCAGGCAAAGGAGGCTCTTCAGGAGGCAGAGGTGGGATTGGGGGAGGTGGTACAGGCACTGGTAAATACTCTTCATACTAATCATGGGGGAAAAGTTCAAAATACTGTTTTTTTTAAAGCAAAAATCCAAAATGTATCTTATTTACATAATAAAAATAGTCAAAGCAATAAATTATAATTTAACAAGAAGTATTTTCTCAAAGCATGCTTACAGGGGTCTAGATGCCATTCTGGCATTACTAATGAATGCCATTCTGGCATTACTAATAAAAGTCTTTGCACAAGTAAAAAAAAAATTGGCTGCATTCTGAAGCATAACAGTGAATGTTTTCATTCTTTTAAGTCGAGGTGATAGCAAAATATAGCAACCATGGTCCTGGATTTTCACTTTGCACTCAGCTTCAAGGACTTTCCCGAGAAGAATGCAGTCAAAACATATGGGTGGAGGCTTTAGCTCCAAAGCCATCTCAGTTTCAGCAGTTTGAAACATTCCAGTGCTGCTGCCATATGCGTACATTTCTTTGTTCTAAGTAGAGTCAAAAGGATTCCTTTACAAGACCAACATGCACCTCATACCCAGTGAAATGAAGCAGTATTTGCAATCCTTTAGAGATTCCTTCAGATTTTAGAATTTATTTCTACCATGCTGCTAACATTTAAAATTGTGAATCAATTCTACAGTACTGAAGACATATATTTTAAAAGTTACCATGGGAGGGCGAGCAGTAATTGGTCCAAAAGGTGGAGGAAGATTCATTTTATTCATTAGATGAAGTACCTGAAATGATTCAAAATAAGGTTTTCTTTAAACAAATAAGTAAGGTTTTCTTTAAATAGTTTTCTTTACCTAGTAGTTCCTTGCTTGGTAAAACAGCCAATCACTTCTGGTAGGTGTAAATCAGCCCAGTTTTAATATTCATGAACAATGTGAAACCTGCACTTGAGACCCAACACTAATGGTCAGTATAAGAAACACCCTAACTAGGCTAATGAAAAAAATACAGCATCTTCTCAGAATGAAATTTCAAGTACTCAAGTCATATCTAATCAGGATGAGTACATCCAGTTAAGTCTTCAGTGTCAATTAAGTAAGCTACCTCTGGTTAACAGAATCTCATTACCTCAACATAGTAAAAAACTAAGATTGGTTAACTCCATTACAGAAAAACCAACTTAATGTTTACTATGACAAAAATAATTACTTCTGTGGATAATTAAAAGAGGAAAAAATAGTTTTTTTATTTTATACTCTTTTCCCCCCGTTTTTCACTTACCTGGACATAAAATTTGGGCACACTTGCCAAGGCATTTGCTATATTTGCTAGAATTGCACTTGAAGGTGGTGGATACAAATATTTGAGGCAAGAATTGATGGGAAAGGTGAGGCTGAGGAAAAAAGATTAAAAACAAGACACCTTAACACACTGCCACATAATTACTGGTAACAATTAATGATTACTAGAAGCTTAACTATTGATTAAGTCTGATATAACACTGAAATATTATTATTTCCCCTAAAATAGTTTTGGGCCACTTACAATGCCTTTAACATCAAGAAGTAGTCCCCAATGCATGACAGATTTACTGGGCTTAGGCATAATAGAAGTATCAACCCATGCAGACAGCCTAAAGTAAACAGAAACAATCAACATGTCCAAAACCAAAAGCACAGCATAGCAAGCTGTACAAATATCATAAACTCAATGCTCAAAGTGCTGTATTAACTTCCAAAAATTTACTTCTTCCTGTATGCAAAAATGCAAATGGAAGGGGGGGAGGAAAAAGGAAGAAACATATGGAAAAACAAGTCAATGTTCTGCTGTTAACACTGGGACAACCTCAGCCCTCCAGCCCCCCTGAGATGGCAATGCGTAGAAGGCTGTTCTGCAATCCATAACTTGACAGCTCAAAGCACAGTCACTACCCAACTGTGAGGATTCTAAACTTGGGGAACTGAAACTTCATCTTTATGACAACTCCTGCAGCTATTCCTGTGGAACACTAGCATAACAAGGAAACAAAACTCTTGTTGAACAGTATAATAACACATTTCAAAATAATCTGTAAGAGAAGATTATTGTCTTAATTTTATTAAAATAATTATGACAAATAAAAAAAATCCAACACTAACCCATGGCTGGGTGCAATTCCATTCTCTATTTTAACACAGCTTGGTTCTATCTTTTCTTCTTTCACTGGCTCTTCTGAACTGAAAATTAATTTAGTCTTAATTAAAACAGGGCAGAATTTAAGTAACTTATGTAATATATAAAATATGCATAATCTATTAATAAATATAAGAAATAAATTAGCATCAGTATTTTTAAGATCTTTTACCAATTGTATTACTACCGCTGTTATCAATTCTTCATAATTAATACACATGGATAATTGCACTAGTCACAGTCTTCTAAAATAAATACATAGATTTAAGTAAACCTCACTATATTCAAACACTCCTGACTTAAATTCACTCACAGGAAAAGAACTGAAATTATTTATCATGCACTCTGTTCAAATACTATAAATTCAAAGGTGTTCAATTATTGATTCGTTCGTATCAGAAAGTGGAATAAATAACTTGAAACCTCTAGTACAACACTTTTAATTAAGCACTACCACATAGCTTTTATCACTTATTTACACATTCCATAGGTAATGACCAGTTCTAATGGGAGGAATGCAGTAACTCACCTATAGATCTGAACCTGTTTGAGAAGACTTCCAAGTGGTTACAATTTATCCTAAAAGTTAAAAGTACTACCAAATCATCATGAATACAGAATTCCCTTTCCTTGACCACAAACATAACACGTAAATTATCATGCACATACCTTTTGCACTTGTCTGAAACAGAAGGCTGGCTAAGTACCTGTGCACTCTCTTGCTCCTTCGCAAATTCAACCACTAATGTGTGACCTAAAAGTTTCAGCTGATGCAGTCTTGATAAAGCCTGCAAGTAATTATAGTGGAGAAAAGAAAGAAAGGGAAGAGGAAGAACATGAGCGTTATTTTAAAGCGTAATTGGTTTTCCTTTGATTGGTACACCGGCCATAGGATGCAGTCCCAACAGGTCTGCACTGTTTGTATCTTCACAGCCTCATTTTTAGCAGCATTTCCTGCTGGCAGGAAGGAAAGGGACAAAGCTGCACAGCCAGAACTGCTGCCGAGTCCGGTCATCAGAACACAGCAGCAAGGCTGCAGCCTTAACAATCAGACTTATCACACAGCCTAGCAGATCTCTGGGATTTCAAGTAACCAACCTTTTGCTCATGAAGTACAAACATGCCAAGCTCTGCCAATAACAGCTGAGAGTTTTACAATCGAGAGTGTAACAGTGGCACTAGGAAGATCCAGCATTCTTCAATCCAGAGCCCAATAGGCTGCTAACAACTGACACAAGCAACTAATTCACCCCTGTTCACCTTACATAGTCTCTGTAACATTTTGAGTAGTCCTTTAAAGCATGGCCTAAAAAAGCCAGAAGCAATGCAAAAGAAACTATCCCAAGGAGGAAGTTCTGGACACAGGCTCTTATACCAGACTAATATTTAAACACCATTATTAGTACTACCTTTTTGGCATCTATATACCCCATTAACATGATAGCTTTCTTATCGAAGTTAGGCACTCATGACAGATTTGAATTGTGTGTATCACCAGGGCTGAATTATATGGCAAATACACAATTATGCAGGAGACAAGGAAACTCTGTTTGGCTTATTGTTTGTATATAAATGCACACACATCCTAAACAGGGCTCTGATCACTCTCAGCTCCTGTAAGTTTGCCATGCTTTATGTGACAAGTGAGATCACATGACTTCCACAAGCCACTTTCAACCCACTTTTCTTAGGACTCTACAGAAGTGTCCAAGAATTTCATCAAGTCCTGCAAGCAAATCCTGAAACAGAACTTTAATACAACATTGTGCTGCTTTGTTTCTTCCTAGCACTAAGTACCAGATGATGTGTAAAAGATATTAGAGCAATGGCAATTCAGAAAACTGCTTTGCTAAAACATTCACTAACAAACTCAATACAAACCTTTGCAGCTGCGTTTTCACTGGGAAAGGTAGCAAAAGCAGTATGTTTCTGGAAAACAAACAAAAAAAAGTTATACTGTGTTCAAATCAAAAAGGTAAGAGATTGTACGTAAAACCTTAAGCCACAAACAATTTGTTAGTTCAAGTTTACATATTTGAAAGCTTCCAGACAGGAGTCACCTAACTCCTACTTGGGGCAAACATGAAGGACTAGAAAACATTTTTTTAAGAATTTAGGAAAAGTACTTCTTGTAGTCAAAATTAAGATAGGAACTCAGCAGTTTGAGGAATATAGGACAGGTTGTTTTTTCTAGTGAGCAAAACACATTCTAAACTGCAAGAAAATACATATGAATAGAGGTCTAATCTTCTTCCAAAACAGAAAATTTGTTTCAGCACCCCCACACAACATTATCACCAAAGCAGCTCTGAAAAGTAATATTATTCCTGATACAAAAGTTGCAACTATAGTGCTCTGAACGTTTGAACGGTTTCTAACTTTTCCCCCACTTTTTAGGTTTTAAAAGAGCATTAGCTTTTCAAATTAAATCAAATCCTCACAGAATGCACAGTTTCTCTCAAAGTTAAATTTGTTTTAACAAACTTTATTACTTCATTTTGCCACTACATGATTCCTACCCAAAATCATTTTAACAATGTCAGTATATTTGATATCCTGTAAAGAAAGCATGACCCTGACAATATATGCATATATCATCTATCTGCAGTTCTGCAGAGGACAAGGCACTTTACAAACAGTATTTGTCGCCAAACAAATACATCCATGTTTTTGTTTTCTGGAGGAAGAAAGAGGCAAAACAGAGATTTCAAGAGACACGCCTGTGAAACTGCATCCCTACAAGTGCCAAGAAGCCCTTGTGCTCTGCTTTTCCACAGCCTCGCTGCTAACAGCAAGAGGCCAAAGCCGCGGGCACAGGGCTTGCGGCCAGCGCGGACAGGAACCCGGAGCCAGCGGCTGTCCCGACCGCCCCGAGGGGCTCCCGAGAGCGGGACCCCCGCGCCCCCCTGCCCCAGGCTCAGCCTGCCCGCGGCCCGCCCCGGCCCGGCCCTCACCAGCCGCCCGTGGTCCGACAGGACGCGCACAGACACGGCCCCGAAGTGCTGCAGCAGGTCTTCCTTCTCCGCCACCGTCAGCTCGGCGGGCAGGTGCCGCACCAGCAGCGTGCGCCCGCGCCGCCGCGAGACGCCGGGGTGTGGCGGGACGCCGGGGTGAGGCGG
>VZRL01002072.1:1724084-1814485 GCA_013397895.1 Origma solitaria
CGCGGCGGCCCTGCTCCGCCTGCGCTGAGTCCGCTTTGGGGCGTCTGCAGTGGTGCTGCCAAGGGAGATGGGACATTCCCTTCCCTTTTAGCGCTGAGCAGTTTGTCTTCAGACCCAAATCCTAAGAAGTGTTGCTCTCAAAAGTGCCCTCTCCAAAACCTTTAGCTGAGGAGACTTGTCCCTCCCTCAGCTGACCAGCGAAGTGCGGGGCCCTGGCTGGCGCAGGGCTTAGCCTGTGCCTCGGGGCAGCGTCTGTGGTTATAACCTGTGGGGACACTGCAGCCTCCTGTCGCAGTGTGGACGGGCAGATTCCAGCCACCTACCACTGCGGCCACACCGGCGGCTCCGAAACCTGCCTTGTTTTGGAGGCTATAGGCTGTGATCTCAAAACGAGTGGGGGGAAATCACCGACCTTGGCTGATGAAATCTCAGCGCTTGCCGTACCTCAGTAGCTGTTTGCTGGCTGGCAGAAGCACTGTGCCTGTGTCGCTTTGCCACTGGCTGTGGGTGCCACAGAGCCGCAGCTCCGGGAGGACTTGCCCTAGCTCTGAGCCACTGGAGCACACAGGGACACCCAGGCTCCGGCACTGGGCTGGGATGCACTGGAGCCAACCACACAGAAATCACGCTTGGTACCTGCTGAACAGGGATGGCTGTTTCTTACAGCACTCCATAGAAAGAGCAAGGCCTTCAGTCCATAAAGTCCTCAGGGCCACTTCATTTTCCTGAAGGGCCGTGATGGACCTGGCACTGTTTGCACAGTGCACCTGAAGGAATGCATCTTAGGCCGTGCGCATTTGGTGACTGAACAGTGACAGTCTGCAGAAAGACCTGGCCATTGTGGGTGGTCAGGGTGGTGCCATTGAGTCAATCACATGACAATCCAAACTCATCCAAATGAGTTTGGGAAGGAGCTGGGTACAAAAGGATCTTCTAAAGGGATATTGGAGAAAAGCAGAAATGTAGGAGCAATTTCTTACAGGATCCATTACTGCATTTTTGGTGGTGTCATAAGTTAGGAAATAGCTATGAAGTGGGAAACAGGTGGAATAATTGACACAGTGTGCAAATAAAGCAGTGTATTTTCTCTCTTGATAACACCAGCAGTACTGTTTTGTTTCTTCTTTTTTTTCTGAGGCTGTTGAAACTTTAAAAGTAACACTGGCCAGCCTAGCCAGTTCTGTGTGTGGCTTGTGGTTTGTATAAAGTCCAAAAGATTTTCTGGAATATGCTGGTCAACATGCAATTCTAGCAGATGGGACGATAACAATTGTAAAAGCAAGCCTGTGGTGGCTGTGCTGCTGCTTCCTGTTTAAATTGGCCTGACTTGTACTTCACTCCTGGGTAATGACTTCAGAGAACTTTTTATGCAACAGATCTGTGAAACTTGTAGGCAAAGAAACCTTCCTGTTTCCCTTTTAGTGCTCTAGTACATTCCAGTTATTAATCTGCACGTCATTCACCAGATGGTGAAATAATGATATAGCTTCAATTATGTTTTCCTGTCAGAACTAAGAAATACTGTTCTCAGTTCTGGTCAGAGAAGGCTGAGAAAAATATGTACTTTTTAGTTACATTGAACAATTGACAACTGTTTCACATGAAATAACCAATATCTCATGGCTCTTCACCCCAGATATTCCTCCTAGCACAGAATCCCCCTCAAAAAAAGAGAAAAAACTCTTTTGAAATCTCTTCACCCTGTTAGACCAGGCTGCTGAAACTGAACATCTCTAGAGCAGAGATTTAACATAGTAGCATTCAAGTCAAGCTGATAAAAAAGTGCATATTTTTTCTAAGACACAGAAAGTAAAAAAAAAATTTAAAAACAAATTCATTTTCTCTCACCATCATGTCTACAGTCAAAATATATGAATAATATGTTATCTTTTTTACTTCCCAAGATGTTAAATTTGTAGATTCTTCAACAGTAGAGTTCATCAACAGCAATGCATCATGTCTGTGTGTTGAAATCCATGGTTTAGGAGTTCTTTGCTTATACAGAGATTCAATGCAAGTGATTTTGCAATATCAGTGTAAGTCAGAACTACAAACTCATTCACGTCAGAAAGGAAGGAGATCCTTTTGCAGCAGTCTCTAGTCTGGTCTTCTTACTCAAAGCAGGGTCAATACTGAAATCCAGCTACATCTCTCAGGACTTTCTTCAGCCTGGTGCCAAAAGGCCCTAAGGGTGAAGATTCCACAGCCTGCGTAGACAAGCTTTTCCATGCCTTAATTAACCTCCTAGTGATTTTTTTTTCCTCCCTATTTATTCATTTGAAAGCGACTGTATTTGTATAAATGTGTTGTAACTTCATGAAGACAAAAATTCAAATTCCAATTAAAATTTACTGAGTTGGTAAGAACGACAGTCTGATCTCTCACTATACAAACAGTGACTTGCAGAACTGTAGAAGATGCAGCCAGGGTTGTTTGACTGGTTCTAAAAGTGAAGTCTGCTTTTGCTTTTCCTGAATACATTCAAAATGCAGGTTCCAAATGCTGTGTGGCACTCCACTTTCTACAAAGCTTCTAAGCTGCTCTTGGATGTTTGCATGCATATGTGTCTGCGTTTCCATCCCTGATTCCAGGGCCGCTGCTGTCATGCTAGACCTGTATTTCTGCATTATTGATAAACATTTCATTCTCTACAGAATGACTACTTGTTTCTGCAGCTTATATCAAATCTTATTTTTGGCACGAGGTAAAATAAATGAAACTTGGCATAGCTACCTCATGAGAAAAGTTGATGCTACATCTAAAGACAGAGCTGCAGACGAGCCTAGATGAAATTAAGCAAAACAAGTCTGACATGCCTCAGTCCTGAGGCTTTGCAAACTCAATGCAAGCCTGTGGCTCTTTATTAAAAATGGCAATGCTGTCTTTACTGGCCTACAGGCCAACATCCTGTGTTACCAGGTCATTGTTGCAATAACAGCTCTGTAGATCAAAAATATTGGAGTTCTAGGCAGTATTAGATGTTATTCAAACTCAGTTCCCAAAGGATATTTTTCCTGCCTAATTGCTTGTGAGCTGCACAAGCCTAGCAAGGTGTTTATTTGTTAAGAGTTTTGGAAGCCTCAGGCCAGAATGTTTTGATCGCTAAGGTCAAAAAACCACAAGAACAGCTTTGAGACACAAATGGCAGCACCACTGGGTAAAATCTGATTTTCATTGTTGTGGTAGCAAGGAGATCACTGGGATGGCTTCTGTGAGAAGCTGCTGGAAGTTTCCCCTTCTAGAAGAGCCTGTGCCACACTGGCCCCAAGGTGGACCCCACTAGTTTTGCCCAAGACAGTTGTTCCCTGTCTGTATCTCAGCCCATGAGCCTTTTGTTACATTTCCTGTGCCCTGTGGGGCTGAGGAGGGCAGGGGAGAGGGGCTTTGGTGGGCACCTGCGCCCCAGGCAAGATCAACCCACCCCAGCTACACAATCATACATACAACCTCAGAGACTGCAAAATGATTGCTGTAAAAATGAATTTTTGCAAAAAGGGAAAGCTAATATTTAAAAAAATCTTTAAGTTAGGTAACTGCTTTTCTGAGCTTGGCAAGCAATGCTTCCAGAAGCATAAGCAGACATTTTCTCTATTTTTAAAATTTTTCTGCCTGAATAAAGTACAAAACCAATGAATAATCTGCTAAGAAGTCTCCTTTTCATATTTGACCACTAGATGATGCTGTGACTCTTAATTGCAAATAATGATATTGTACTGTTAACATGTTTGCTTATTTTATGGAACTCTGCAGTATTTTTATATATGAAAAGTTGTTTTCTTTTTCTTACATGCTGTAAGCACGTATAGACTGGTTATTTTTTATACAAATCCATATTGATCAGACATCTTAGTAATTTCTGCCAATTGCAAGAATTTCATGTCATTTTTGAAGCTGTTCATAAATCTTCTCCCTAGATGAAGATGTGGGCTGCTTTGAGTAAAGATTTTTGCAAAAAAAGGAAACTATACTGAGATTTGAGATGTCTAATTCAAGTTTATATTTATATTTCATTCTGTTTCTCTGTCCTACGTAGTCAGTTAGAATGGTGGGTTTAGTTTCTGTTTTAGAATTTGTTTTTCTATGCTGAAGACATTTCTATTTATCAATTATTGCTAAAAAGTTAGGTGATCTTACTTATTTCTATAGGCATTATTTTTGTTTTCTGTTTCCATAAGTCATTTCCCATTTTTATATTAAGAAGTGCAGTGGTTTCACCCACATGTTGGGTGTCTTAGCCAGGAGCTCCGTTAGACTTTCATACGTGACACCATTTTACTGATGATCTTCTCAAAGTGATTTCAAGAGAACAGCATTCTTTCTTGTGAGCTAATTGTTTTTCACCATTTGCCATTTCTATGAACTCCTATAAACACTTCTAAATTTCTGCAGCAGTTCTTCCATCTTCTTACCAGAAATGTTCATACAATAAGGTTAAATGGATTGCGGCAGACAAATCAAACACACTCAACCAGCTACCTTCTGTACAGGAGTGCTAAAGGCACAGCTCCATTCAGGTGATCCCCATATGTCAAACCCAGAGAAGGAATGAAAACAGGTTATACAATTCAGAACAGCTTGCAAGCTAGGTCAGTGCCAGTCAGTTCCAGCAGAAAAGAGATTTGGAACTAGCTTAATATTAGCCTTTCCCACTTTCAGACATGCATGTAGCACACTTCTGCCAGTCAGAGATCTGGATCTTATTTTCGATATGTAAGCAAGGAAATTACACTCTCTGAGAGGTAAGGAGTACATAAAGCCTGTTTTTCCCTCACTGGAATGGCATCTGCCACTCACACTAGGGTCTGATCGGGAAATGCCTACATGGCACTGCAATTCCAACTTCTCTGGGACATTGTTACATGAACAGCAGGCTCTGAGGTGAGGTGTAATTCAACATTAATTTTAAAAGTAAGCTTCATTTTTGTATCTCATTAACAACTATACTGAAACTGAGCTCTTGTCACATAACTGTGCTAACTCATTTTGAACATGTTTTCAGTAATTTACTTTGAGGTATGTTTCTATGAAATCATCAAGATGCAGTGGTTTTGCTGAATACATAGGATAATACTCATTTTACTAACAGGTGTAATCTTCCTATCACCTTCAAAAACACCTAATACTGTCTTCCAATAATAGACATTCTGTATTTATATAGGCAACAAGTACCTGAAGTTTAAAGCTCCTTAAGTGAAGGATTTGCCATTAAAAGTTGTTGAAAATGCTGTGCCACTAGGATGCCAGCATGAGGGACCCCAAGTGTCTAGCCATGCTTAACCAGCTGCAGTGTCCATGCACTAACACATTCTAATGGGGCAGCAAGACACAAAATCCCATGGCTTTCTTCAGGCTTAACCAGAGGCCAGCCTTGGCTTCCCAGAGACGCACAGCAAAGCCACTTGTTTTTCTTCTACCTCATAACCAGGCAATTTAGACCTTTGTTTCACCAGTAGTGCCACTGATGTCCAGGTACTGCATGAAGTGTTTATTCGGTATTGGTAAGACCAGCAGTAAGAATATCTGCCTGGACTTATTCTGGTCTTAAAACTGTTGGTATACAACTGTAAGGACCAAAATTGATACAGGAGGCTTCATCACCATAATTTCCATTTAAATAAATCTGTGTCTTTCCCAAACTCTGAGGAGTCTTACGTTGTAATGACTCCTATTTTGAGTGTTTTTTTTCTAACTTCTTCCTCTGTGTCTCAACTCTATTTTTTAATGCTAGTAAATACATCCACTTCTCCTCTGGAAGCGTTTCATTGATAGGAAGAAGCTTCTCTGCTGCAAAAATAGTTTTCTTTGATAACTTTAAAAGACTTCTGGTGATTTATTGACTTGAATTATAGCAGCTCACTTATCGCTAAGGCTTTGCGTAAATCATAGAAAAGGATAACACATTTTGTATGGGAATGAAGTGGACTTCACCCACTTCAACTGATAAATAGAAGAGCTCAGACAATCATTAATATCTGATGTGTATATCTACACTTTATATATTGTGCCAAAGTCAGCCTAGAGATTGAAGTCAGGTCTTATTTAAAAGGAGAAGTATAAGAGAATGAGAGGACACTATTTGAAGCCAAACAGCAAAACATAATGATATTTATTAGTGGCTAAATTCTTCCCAGTGCAGAGTGTCTATAAAATTTACTTTGCAGCTCTGCTTCATTTAAGACACGACTATAAATGGCTTTATTTCCCCTTAGGACCTGCTTGTTGTATCCTAATTAGAGTTTTTATCTAGTGTGTTATTATTCAGGTTCTGCTGAATAAGAGCATGACTGCTTTGAAAGGCTTTCAAGTGTACACTCTCTTAAGTCCACTTTTTTTAATCTTGCTTTTATAAAACAAATTATTTTAATGTTTATATTATGATATTTAAGTATTAATTATCCCCTCGAGGCAAACATTCTTTTTCTAGATAAAAAAATTCTGGGGCTAACAAAGTTGTTTATACATTTAGAACAGTTACTTTTGTAGTGCAATTTTGATAAAATTTACCTAGTGAAGCATGACATTTCCTTCCTCTGTGTTCTTCCAAAATGATCTGGAAGAGGTCTATAAGTGAAAGATCATCATCTTAGTAAACTTTTCTTCCTATAAATACTTTTCAGACCAGGCTACTTTAGGCCAAGGCCACTCCATGGAGTCTCACGGAATCCCGGTCACTGCAGTGAGTGTCACATATGGACTGCTCCCTTTGCCAAAAGCTTCCACAGGCCTGGAGCTGAGCACGCAGCCTCAAGCAGAGCCCTTCAGGAACAAGCTGGAAGCACATTAATCGCATTAATTACTGGCTGGATTGAAGTCTAAGCATTCAATATAGTTCAGATCAGAAAGCCACCAGGAAAGTTGCCATTTAAATTTACCGTACATCAAAGGAGAATGCGCAGATGGTGTACTCTGTCTAGGGGATCACTGGAATGTCCTACTCTTAGTTCCTTAATTGAGGAGGAAGAAATACTGCCTTTTTAATTACTAAAGTAGCCTTTGCATCTGCTATAGGGATATACCAGTGAAATGGAATGGTGGAACAAATGGAAGCAAGGCACTGTTGAACACAGCCTTGGGAACATGGCAGTCAAGAGGTCATAAAAATAGCTCTTGACAAAATGACAAAGGAAAGATTTGGAAATGTAAAAATATTGGTTGCTGTGGTTTGATTCCTGTGTTAGAAAAATAATTTGTACTGAACCAATACCTGACACTCTCAATTGCTTTATCTAGTGGGAAAAAAAACCCTAAACAAGCCACAATCTCATATTCAGCAAAACACTTGGACCAGAAAGATGCGAAAATGAATGCTGGTGGAGGGGGAAATAAATTATTTTCCTCATGAGAGAGCTGCCCCTTGCCGCTGTAACAACAGGAGAAAGAGGAAGCTGCTTTGGTGCTACTTCCAAGAGCTGTGCTGAGGCAGAGCCCCACTGTTCCTGTGTGGCCGTAGTCAGTGCTCTTGGGGGGCTTTGGTTTGCAGTGTTTTTTTCCTGTTGGTGTAGTGTTCTTTCTTCTTTTGCCTCATTTTTTGTTGTGTTTTTTTGTGGGTTTGTGGTTTTAATTTTGATTTTTTGGTTTTGTGGTTTTCGTTTTTCTTTTTCCATACCTAGCCCTTTTGTTTGTAAATTGGTTCATCACTGTGGAAAATACACCACAAAGCCTGCATGGGTTTCATGAACTCTCCTAGTAATGTTCTGGTTTGCACCCCCCGATGGAAGGAACCAAATAGCAGATCCTTATTTACACTTCACATAAGCTTTAGTGGAGGGAACTTCTTGTCTGCTTTGAAAAAATCATGTCTGTTGAACACTGCATTTGCTGCAAAATGTTCTTCTAGCTTACTATTCATTCCAGAACTTTGGCCCAGGAAAAAACAAACCAAACCGAGATCTGTTGGCATTTTTCTTTCTGTTAATTCAGCAATAATTTTGGCAAGAGAAACCTTACATAAATATTTTAAAGAGGAAGAGGTTGGGATTTGTACACCTAAGATTCTATTTAAGGGAGAGCTTGGCATTTTATTCCACACCCAACTCCCCACTCCTCTTCAATCCTCTAAGTGCAGTGACCTTTCTCGGATTTCGCTAAGAGTATGTAATAAATTATTACTTCTCTTACAACTCCTGAGATTCTTCTCTCCCTCTCACTTTCTGTAAAATTCTTCTGATGTATTTTGTGGGGAAGCCACCTGAGGAAATGCTTGATTTAGGGACAGATCAAGTCATAAATCTTCATTCCTCAAGGATAGGCATGAAGTAGTTCTACTGAAGACAACTGTCAGGGATTTGCTGGAGGAAGGAGATGGGAATTTGAGAGACGAGTGATATCCACAGCTAGGAGGCTTAGTGAGAACCTGAGAAGAAGGGTGTAAAAGGAAGGGCAAAGTCAACTGGAAACCTGAAGAGACAAAGGATTAGAAAATCTAGAACAGAAAGACACAAATAAAATCTATTGAATACTAATTGCCACTGCATGATGAGAAGATAATACTAAAGACTAAGCACAAGTTGCACAAGAGGAAGCCTCAGTGGGCAGCATATCTCTGAGGAAAGGCAGGCTGGGAGCTAAGCAAAACAGGGGCAGCCAAGGCACAGCCACACAGCACCTGAGCAAGGAGAGCAGGAAACCTGCAGAGACAGCCCCACCCCCAGCTACGAGTGCACATCATGAGTCCAGGGCGATGGTACAGCTCTGGGATGGAGGAGGGGTCAGTCCACGCACAGCAGGATCAGTTCAGGGGTGCCAGGCAGGCGCACAGCACTGCCCTTGTTGCAGGTGAGGTCTGTCGGTGCAGGCTGAATCAAAGAGCTCAGTGGCCAAGTGTAGGTGTGCCCAGCACTACAGCAGAGCAGCACTCCTCCAGCACTGCTGCTCAGGCAGTGCCCCAAGGCCAAAGGCTCGGCTCAGAAACACCTCCTGGGCCCATGGGCAAGGGCTGGGAGTGCAGGCTCCGGCTGAGGCTCCTCAGGGCCCTCGAAGCCTGTTGGTGCCCTGAGGGCTCTGACACCAAGGGAACACAAGCACAGTGACCTTGGCATTCTGTAAAGCCTTTAAAATCTACCATCTACCTTCAGGATATGAAAATCCATTTTGGAACTAATTTTTACAGTTGGCACTAATAAGCACCATACCAGCCAATTTTAAATGAATTTGGTGTGCAGCAAGAATGCTTCCAAGCATCCTAAAAAAGGGAGCACATATCAAATGACACTGAAGATGACACTAGTAACTGAAACCACATACAAGTGCAAGTTTTAGTCATCTGTTTTCTTTTGCGGCCTCTTTGTGAACATCACAAGCGTACATGCTCTGCTGTGCTCCCTGTGCCAGCCAAGTGCTCCTACTGTCCCACCACATGGGGTTTCTGCTTGCTGGTCTGGCTGGGAGCTAACCCCACAAGAGCAGGGTTGTTTCACTTTCTTTAACATGTGCCTGAGATGCTCCTGCTTCCCTGCCTGAGAAGAGATGCATAACCGAGACCCCTTTTTTAGTAGCTTCTTTTCCTGCATTGGCTTTAGGGATCATGAAGTTAGTCTTTGCGAATAACACCTCAAATAGATACTTATGAACATTAATATTTATTGCCATTTTGAATGTAATGTTTGCAGAGTGCCTGAGTTAGGTGTCTACATGTTAAAAAGCAGACAGGGCTGTCCTGAGATAAAATCATTCCATGCTAATGTCATTTGTCCCCTTGAAGTTGTTTCAGTTTTCCACCAAAGTTGAGCGGATAGATTATATATTCTATATTCTACTCATGTTGCAAGCCTTTGCTTCCACTCACGAAGTGGTTCTTTGGCCATTACTGTTAGAAATAACAGGGCACTGTGTGTCAGAACTCCAAATGGCTTGCCTGGCTTTTAGAGATATAATTGGGTAACCATGGGCAGGCACTTAGGGCATGTGAAAGATTATGTATTTTGTGTCGAATTTTTTTTTTACATTGGGTAGACCTCATGAATAGTAAACTGAAAGTTTTGTTAATATTTTTACCAAAATGTTCATTATTCCAAGTGTATTAAACCTTTCTTTTTTTTTAAACTTTGGGTAAGACTTAGGAATGCCAGACTAAAAGTTTCTCTGATATTTTTACCAAAAGCTTTCTAAGTATGTAAACTTTTTCTCTTCTTTCTTCTTAAACACTAATAAAGGTCATATTGGTGCATGCTGAATCAACTATAAGTATTTCCTGTGAGTTGAATTTTATTTCCGAAGTTTCTGACCTGACTTCTGTGTATGACTGGATCAGAGAACCATCTGGGAGACATCTGTTAAGCTGTAATATCTCCCAGACAGGGAACATATCCCACAGTACAAATGTAAAAAGCTGAGGTAACCTTCCACTTCTATGCAAGTGTTCTTTAATAAATATGCAAGCAGTAAATAATAAAACACTGAGCAAGTTGCTTGGATTCTGTCCATAACTGTGGATAAGACCCACTTATTAATTTGGTGACCTTGTATTTGAATACAATGAACAATAGCTCAACATTTTTGTTTTTTATGTGTCTGACTTTTTTATAGTACTGTCCCCTTACCATCAATAAAAACATGGTTTGCGCTGCAAACTGAGTTGTTTCATTGCTTTTAGCTATCCCAAAATGCTTTAAGAGATTAGTATTTCATAAAGCAACCTTACAGATTTTAACATGTTTATTCTAATGTGTTTGCTGGTTCTCCAGCTGTATTTTTACAAGTTATAGCAGTCTTATATATGAATATCTCAGAGCAATGCATAGACTATATAAGCAAAAAAAACCAAACCCAACATGCCCTCAGTGAAGACAGAGTCTCCACATCCATTAATGCTGAGTTTCAGAAAAGTAGCCAGTGGAAAAAAAGTCTGTGATAATTATATTTTTACTTTATACCACAATTCTCTGTAGACAAATCCATGCCTTTCTATTCTAAATCCATTTGTTTGACTTATATTATTCTAGCATTATAGAAGTGCTCTAGTTGGAAAACCAGAAGTGCTCTATATTGCAGACAGTGTAAGGCACAGAACAAGTTGTAACTTTCAAATCCCGATACTAGGTTTCAAGTTAAGAAAATGACTTTTTTTCCTTGAGGAGTGTATTGTTTATTAAAATGGCATAAAACATAGTTTTTCTGTATTTAAAACCCTCACCAATGAAGAAGAGAAATTGCCAGTGAAGATCACTGCATTAGAGTAATTCTCTGGTGAATTATACTGCAAAATTAATTTGTCATCGGCACTTAACACGGTAGTTCTAAGGAACATCAGGAATGGTCTTGCTAGCTATGGATGTTACCATTAAACACATCATTTTAGTAAGCACAATATAACATATTTGCTTGGCCTACTAAGAAGATATGGAAATTAGTTACAGGCATGTTTTAGTAACAGTACTTCTGTATGATTAAGTAAAAATAAAACCAAAATTAAGATCTTTCACGTAGTTTGATGTGTAAAAGTACTTCTTTTATTACTTACGCATACTGCAAATTCATTCCATGATGAGAGAAAAAAAGGTTATTCACAGGAGCCTAATGGTGAAGTAAAAATAATGTTGTTCCCTGTTATTTTATGGAGTGAGAGCTGGTATTACATAAATCAGAGTAAAGCAGGAGTCTAGAAAGCTTTATACCTTGTGTGGGCGCTGCAGTGCTAGAAGATGGGAACAGACAGAATTTGATTTGCACCTTACTGATAATCTCTTCTGCCTCTTGGTTACTGTTTAGCTGGAAAGACTGAGTACAAGAGTGAGACCATGATCAGCCTTCAGCCACGGCACTGCCGTGTCCTGGCCATTCACTAGGCTGACCAAGCCGCAGATCTCCCAGGATTTTCTTAATTACCTTGGACAGCTGTGCTTTCCATGAGCATTAGATTGTGCTAAGCCACTCTTCTGTGCAGTGTCTAGTACAGTCTGTACTTGTCTAATTTATTTTTAAAACACTTAGAAAAGTCTCTGCTCCTGTTATTCAGCAAAATCATGCTACAGCTATCAAGTCACCGGAAGCTTGCAATAGGTCTTCACCTTGCTTTAATATAGGATTGAATTGCCACTGAACTTTGCTGCTTTTGCATCAAAAATCCAGTTAAACAATATTTTCTAGTCCATGCAGGAAAAAAGCTGGTTTTCCCTTCCTTTATGCTGCAGGCATCCAGAATTGACAGGATATTGGGTTTGTGGGCTTGCCTAGAGTAACGTCACATCTAAGAAGCGAGGAAGGCATCAGGAAGCAGTTATCTGAGTGAAACCATACATAAAAGATATCATTTTCTAAAATGTAGCATCAGCTAAAAAGTCTGCTAAGAAAGTTGCATCTTGCTGATGTTTCTCTTTTGCTGACCAGGTACATAGCAACAGAGATCAAAGATGTCTCAGCAATCTGGAAAGAGCTGCTGCAAATAAAGCTCATCCATCAAATCCAATACAGTTTAAGGCAGTTGACACTGAGACAAGTATCTGCACAAGGTACAAGGCAGCAGGAAATCAGTGCCTTACAGGTGCAAGACAAGTACACTTACTACAGGTTCAGTGAGTTTGTGACAGGCACACTGAGTGTGAGCCAATGCCATGCACCAGCAGCTGTCTGGTGCTATCACTATGTATCTTATTTATGTAGATATAGGAAAATACCTCTGACCTGTGAGTCTGTTCATACCTAGTCCTTGCATCTTTACTCTCTCTTCAGACCTTCTCTTCTCCAGCTTGCTCACCTTGCCTGATGCCAGGTCTGAAATGAGGCTGTGGTCCCACCACTGGAACAGCACAGAGGCAGAGCTCCATTTATGGATTGGGAGACTGAAGCTGCTCAGCCTCATCCACTGTCTATTGAAGTATTCCACTGAAGTTCCTTCCATTCATTGCAGTGAATTTTGGAAAACCTGTATGTAATTGAAATATGCAAGGAAGCAATACTTCCTTTTGCACTGTTTTGATAGAGCCTGTCACAGACAGTTACAGTCTGCAGGAATTGCTTTGAGACAAGTGAGCAGTATCACGTAAAGGAAACTTCATCTGGAGCCTCCAAATATTGAATATTCACAGTAGAATGTCCAGATCCACAGATCCAGATAGTATGAATAGATGGAATATAATTTAGGGGAAGTCCTAAAAAAAAAAGTTTATTATGAGCATTTTTTGTATTTCTTTTTCTAACAAATTTTACCTTATCTTTAATAAGTCTACCAATGTGCAGTGTGGTTTCTTATCTCCTTGAAATTAGTTATGCAATAATATGGTAAGCTCAGTGGGAATGTATATATGTGCATTAACTTGTCTTTTGTTCAGAATTGAGTGTCTAATCTGTAGAGTGGTAAAGTTTCTGCTTTAATGTTTATCTTGATGGCTTTACACCTTCTGAACCAGCAGCTGATGGTAAATGAAGTGAATTCTCTTCTGAGAGACTTGGTTTAACTGCTAAAAAACTTGCTCTATTTAGCAGTGTTTTAACAGTTTTAATGAATCTTGTTGACCCTTATTTAAAACCATTCTACCATTGAAAATGGCTTCTTTGCATAAAAGAAACAGAATATACTCTAATTTTACTATATGCTATTCCAAAAACTTTTTTCCATTGGGAATACTGGCAGAGAGTAACCGATGGAACATGAAAGCATTTCTGATTAATGACACTCCCAGTGCCACCCAGACTGTGCCAAGCACAGGCAAGCAGATGACTTACTTCATAACAGCATCATTGGCTTGTCCTAGCCCAAAAAGAGACCTCTGGTAGCACTTGGACTCAGACGCTGCTTACACCAGTTGCTGGCACTGTTGGTATTTGGCACAAAGTATTAAAAGTCCAAAGGGGAGGAATGCACAGGAAGTGGGAAGAGAATGCCACAGCAGGGGGGTGCAGTTTTGAGATTTCCCAGCGATTTTCTCAGTTAACAGCAGGTCTGAGTTCTACTCATGTAGAATCCTGCATTATTTATTTGACCTCACTTATTCCTTACAGTTTATTATCCGTCAGTGGCTGTGGTGCAATCCCTACCAAGGACATACACATGAGTCATGTATACAGATGACTCATGTTCATCCATATTCACAAAGCTCAAAGCTCTGCAGTTAAAACTGAGCAGTAAAGTTTTAAGAGAGAAAAGCCATCTGACATTATGTATAATGATGCCTTTAAAACATCAGCATTTCTGCAGTCATCTGAGCGGGTGACATAAAAATTCCTTCTCTGTCCATTTTGTTTTCTCAAAGAAATAACTGTTATTTCCCATTATGATGTCTTTCACTCCATCATAGAGGAGCATACAGAAATGTATGTTGTAATTTATATGTTCCAACTCCCTCTTATTAAGTGTCATATCACATATGTATGACAGCAGGAGAACAATCAGTCCTGTTAAGGAAAGTGTAATAATCTTCACATTTTGTAATATTCAACTCAGTAGAGTAAGTCTTTGAGAACAACAGAAAATAACTTTCCTGTCAAAATGGCAAAAGAAAAATTACGTTTCTTTACCTACAGTATTTGGATGGACAAACTGTCAGAATTAGTTTTTCTGGTCCGCAGAATAAGAAAACAATATTTGCATTTTCTGATCCTGAATTACCTCCTTATCCGTGATTTTTGTTTTTGTCGAATCAGGACATAAATGACTGTATTCATTATGAGGAACCAAACAGTTTTATTTCTTATTTTAATATTTTCTCAGAAATTTATAGCAGTCAAAATTTCCCTATAATTTGCATCTTTTGAATATATGATGATATTCAAGTATGTAGATAGATTTACATAGATAAAATATTCTTATTATTGGTAAATTATTGGTCCCTTTTTTCCACACTGGAAATATGCTTAGGATTAGGTACCTTTCCACTGAAATACATTGTCTTCCGTATAACTTCAAGCATTACATGAACAAGAGGACCAAGGCCTTTGGTTATGTGAATAACAAAGGCTTGATTTGCATCCCAAACCCGTGTCTTTACCTAGTTTACTTGGCAAAATTTCCTCAGTAGGCAGGAAAATGTAAGACTGTATTGTTGAGATTTCCTTCGAATGTTTGTCTATTTAAGGTATTACGAAAACCTAACATGTAATTTGGAAACTGCAAATGCAATTTCCAACTAGCAATTTGGCAAGCTAACTGTGGCATCTATTGGCAAAGCAAAATGTGCAAGAAGGGGCAAATAAAAGCAAAATGCAGAAGGTAAGTTGAGTATGTGAGGAGATCACAAGTCAGTTACCAAGCTTTTATTTTAATTGGGGCTCTGTACAAAACAGGATGATCATAAAGGCTTCATAATTATTATATGGGAAAAAAATAGTCATTGTGCATATTGGGATTTGAATTGTAAACCCTGGAATTTCATCCACGGTTTACATCAAGTGGAAGGTTCAGGTGGAAGAGCACATCAGGATTCCCTGTGTGCCAGGGTTTGCCCAAAGCGTGTCTAACTGCGGTGCACCACCAAGACCTGCCACGCAGAACAAGCTGACAAAAAGCGTGACAAAACGAGGAGGCTCATTCCTACTGTTTAGTTACAGACAACTTAATAAAGCCTGCAGAGGATGTGTACAATGGAAAACATCTGTGCCCACTGATACATTTAGACTGCTCTGGTGTTTAAAATAAGTATTTCAGAGTGGGAAAACACCAGGGAATTATGTGAAGAAAGATTCTCACTAAGGAATAGTTCGCATTGTTAGAGGCAGACTTTCAGATCATTATCACCTACGCTTACGGATCCATCTTAGGTACTTACAGCGGGAGCTGAAGACTCTTGGTAGGCAACAAAAATAAAAAGTCACTTTTACAGGACAGATCAGTCTGTAATTTCTTAGGGAAACTAATATCTGAAATGGCATCTGAGCAAGGTGATTAAAACAAGCTGGTGTGAACATGACTGATGTTGGGCACATTGATCACAGACAGGGATATGCTTCATATAAATACAGGGAGCAATGAGTTTCCCCAGAATTTCTACATAGATTAATTTAGGATGTGTACACATATTGCAATGCGTAAACTGCACACTAATCAAGTGTGTATAAGGAATATGCAATTTTTTAAAAAGCAGCTCTTGAGAGAAAGGCTTAGGAAGGTATGCAACATATTTTGAGTTAGGCTCTCCCACTGTTTCCAAGTAAAACCTGATTTATCAATTCCAGCATGTACCATAGAGAAGCAAATGTCTTCTGAAAAAGCTGAGCTTATACAGAGCAGGCAACTAGAGCCTCCAGGACACAGAATAATCCTTATGTTGTTTGTGAAACACAGAGAATGAAAGTAAGCCCTATGTGTTAATATTTTGCTGAATATGAACATTCAGTCAATAGAAAGTTGCAATAGAAGAAGTAACAGCAACCACTAACTGTTGCAGTAGAGGAAGACATTACATTTGTCACATAGCATCCCCTCTTTCTGATTGTTTTTTGGCTGTGGATTATATATTAGACCACTGACCAGGCACAGTACATGAGGATTTAGACACCGAGATGTCCACATGCTATGAGCGAGTGCTGCTGATTCACCGAAACTCAGAGTCCCCACGGGTACTTTGCAAAAGTAACTAAAATCCGTGCAAATCACCACATGAGAAAATGCCCCTCCCAATAATACCATGAAAGTCCTGCTCATTCTCCTAAGCACCCAAACATCAAAGATAATCCATTTATGTCATCTGAAAAAGTCCTGCAGCTGTCACCAAGAGCTGGATCAGACTCAGTGCCCAGCTAAGGACCTTGATGCGGAGATTAGTAAGGGATATTCTTTAGCCTGTATCATATTTGCAGTTGTTAACATAATCTTATTTTCTGACCCAAAACCACGTGCATGGAATTTCAGCAGTCCCAGAGCGCAGCTATGCCCCAGCTCTCCTGCCTTGCCCAGCTGGCACCACACTTCAGTGATGGGCAGAGCTCCAGTCACAGTGAGGGTACAGCAGCTCTAAAGGATTGCTGCACATTATACTCATTTAATGCATACCCATGTTACTGCCTGGATCAGAAGTGGGAGCAAGGAAATTCCTGTTTCTGTAGTTCTCTTCATGCTCAATTTGGGTTGAACAACAGCCAGGGCCATAGCACTGCTCCATTCCTGACAGGATTTAATCTGGGGAGGGAGGATACTATTGCCTCATTAAAACAGTGGCATTTTTTAAAGTTCTCTTCACAAAATTATCCATTTACTATGAAGCAGCTCACACTCCACAACATGTATCACTGTGGAAGTGTGAATACAATATAGCCTCTTTATTTCAGATATTCTCTGAGTTGACAACTTCATCAGACAACTAAGACATATTCGTAGAACTAAATGTGTGATTTCGTAGTAGATGAGTTCTGTAACTTCTCTCTGCTTATTTACCACTAATAGTATAATCCATTGTATTATATTATCTGTATTTTTATTTCAGAATGGCCTTTGATCTTTTTAAAAATGCTTATTTCTCTTTGTTTTCTCCCTGTCTTTGGGGCGTTTACTCTGCTTGAGGAGGTGCCTGTTTTCTCTGTTTAGGTGGCTGAAGAGGTGCACAGCCATGCCTTGTGTTTCCACATGTCCAAGGGCAAACCTGCAGCCTTCTGTGTGCTCAGGATGTCGTTCTGCCTTTGGGACTGTGGCTTCCTGCTCAGCTCTACCCTTTCATCCAAACAGCACAATCCTTATGGAGCTGATTTGAGCACTGCTAGATCTTGGTTTAGGGACTTGAGGAAGATAGAATACATCTTTATTCAACTTTTTTGCCTTTAGGTGATTGCTAAGTTGATTATTTCTGAAGTTACATCTTGGCATTCTCACAGGACTGTTTATAGAATATGAAGACCTAATGAATTGTGATTAAAATTTTCCCATGTCATTGTTTTTAATTGGTTAGATTAAAATGTAGTTGTAGTCATCATTTCACAAGTTGAACTGGTGACTGCAAATGTCATGTAATCACCAGGTCAAATGATATAAAATTAGTGCCAATCCAGTAAACTGAAATATTTTACAATGTGCAAACCAAATTTAATTGCCCTCTAATATGTAAAGTTTCCTGCTTTATCTGTTTCCACTCTGTGTAACCTATGAAGCTGTAAGGCAGATTTCTAACGGTAATGGTAAAAGTATCCTAGCTGTTTGAATGGAAAAAATCTATTAATTTTATGCATAGCAGCTATCAATTAAACATACAATATATAAAATATGTTCCCAGTCAATATTTCAGTTGTGCTTCAGGAGTGTTAGCTTTATGATTGTTTACCCAAGCAAACTAGAAGAGGGTACACTGAAACATAAATGTACTGAGTTTTACTGATTTTACTTTAAAATATTAGTTACTCAGTTGATTTACAGTGCTTTTCTGTATTGACATGGGATTGTCAATGGATCTGTGCCAATTTAATATTGCCAAAGATCTGGCTCTGCGATACTTAGGTTGTATGTTTGTCTTTCATCTTTTTCTTTTTAGGAAATTCAAACATCAGGTGCATTCAAGATGCAAGGTTGCAATGAAAATAAAGTACTCCAGAAGTACAGAAATGCTGAATATGTTTGGGTTTGCTGGTGTTGCATCAAGAGTACCTTACACATCTATGCAAAGCTAGAGCGTTATTTTTAATATATTTACTATATTGCTTTTGTTAAGCTGAGGAGTTCCATCTGTCACAAATAAATAACTCACAAATGATTAGTCATATCCTGCTGAGCTCACAAGTATTCAGATTTCACTAGTTCTTATGCATATATCAATGATAGACCTATTTGTACATACTGTTTTGCATATTTTATGCATATTTGAATGCCAAACCTATTTATATGTTGGGGAGAGACAGATTTAGATTTGAAGGTCCCTCAAAGGTTAATATTAGTCACTGTAATGCCAGAATATTACTGTAAAATAAGTCATTATTGACATCCTGGTGAATGTTACATTCCTAGCAGGATCTGGGATAGCTTTTCAATAAGTATACTCAAAATTCAACCTTTTGAATTAAATTCCTTAGCATTGCACCTGACATTTAATTTTAATTTTTTAATTTTATAATCTACTGTATTTTTAGGAAAAATTAGTCAGACAGAGTAGAGCTGTAGAAATTGTATAAACTTGCATCTTATGTATAGTCAGATACAGCATTTCTTTATGAATTATATGGAAGTTCTGAGAGACTTAGGATTTAGTGAGCTATTCCATAGTGTTCACTGTGTCTGCTGTACAGATCACCAGCTAGCTTTTCACCGATCTTAGGTCCTTACTATTTTTCTTGGTTAAAGTATTTACATTAGAATGACAGTATCAGAAAGATACAGTTCAGTTATAAATTATTGTCAATTATGTGGTAATCAGACTTCATGTAGTAGAACAAAGGTAAAGTGTGTTTTCAAGATGAATATTTGTTCAGTGTATACTAGAGTTTGTAGGTTGCCTTAGTCAAACCCACAACAGTCCCAAACCAAAGAGGTTCTATATTTGCTTTAAAAATTAATAGATTTGTTAACTGCAATGCTTGGTATGTAAAAGTTGCCAGAGATTTGCAGATGAAACCAGAAAAAGGAATTAAGAATGACATTAAAAAAAAAAACAAACAACAAAAACAAAAAAACCCACTAAACAGAAAGGAGAAGAGAAGGAAAAAAGAAAAAAATTAAGATTCAGCAAAGTATGAAATAAGTAGCACTTATCATTACACTATGACTGATTGAATTTGCTATGAATATATATCATTACAACTTCATGAAGTAGAAAGAAATGCTAACTACATATAAATGTACCTCCAGTAATCAATATTTTGCAATTAAGTTCAGGGGGGAAAGACAAACTTGTTTGAATGTACAGAATGCTAACAATTTTCAGTTGCTAATTATTAAAAATGTGTGAGCTAGAGTAACTAAGTAGAGGGGAGATGAAGGGCAGATCTTACTTCCTTTTCCAGCATTAATTTGTGGTGTGCTGATAAGCCACACCAATAAGAAAGGCAAAATAATTGTGATTACTTTTTTTTTCATTGAAAGAAAAAATGAAAAGAGAATAAAAATGAAGCAATGAGAATGGAAGCAGCCATTAAGAAGAGCATCCAGTTTTTCCTGTGTATCTTCATTAAGACACTTTTCAGAGGTCTGCTGTGGGAACACTTACTAAATATTGTACCTTTTAGTCTATCTGTCTTCTAGGAAAGCACCAAACCATTTTGTCCTCCAGCCAGAATGAGTCCTGTGTGCTGGTTCCCACCAATGTATGAGTAGAGATACAAGCTCGGCAGTAGACAGGATTTTCTAATATAACTACATTAGGTATGCTATAGGTGGGCAAAGAGAAATGTTGTAATGATGCTATGAAATCAAAGGAAATAGTTTTATATCACATTTGAGAAGCAGATTAGGGTTTATATTGTTTATATTTTCTGTGGTTACCAAGATGGATTTGTGCCTCATTTCCACTAATACATTTATTAAACAGAAATAAGTAATAATTTGAAGCTCTTGTAAGTTCCATTGCATTTTAAAACAGGGCCCAGGCAATTCCTCAATGCTGCCTTGACTCCACTTACATATTTTTCCAATGGCCAACAGAGTGTAAGAAATGTCTAACAAGAGGAGACTAATCGTTCCATCTTGTTCAGTACTTTGTACCCTGCTAATGACAGGTTTTGAAGGAAAAGGAGCGAGAAATAGATTGCATAATGCTGTAATAAACACTCCTGTTTCTGTGCAAGGGAAGAAATATATTTCTCAAAACCCATGACTGACAGATCTTATTACAAGTTTTTTCCTAGCTACTGCTACTGCGAGTGTTATTCCTGTGGAGTGTGATTTTTAATCTGCTTTTGCATCTGTCAGAATAGTAGTCCATGCCAGGCAGTCTCATAGGTTAATTATATGTTGGGCGCAAGGATTTATTAGCCTTTCCAATATTTAAAAATCAAAGGCCAGATTCCCCTTCTAAGCTGTTAACTACAGGGATTGTAAGCAGGTATATAGCAAAGGCCAACTTTATATGTTCAGAGACAGAAAGAGCTGGAGCAATTCATTATTAGCCAAACTGATGTTAAGGGAGCCCCACTAATGCATGCACTCAGGACCACACTCATAAACTCATCTAGAGATTTCGTTTACTGTGGTTTTTCCTGTCTATCAGGATGTGCTGTATTGACGACTGGAGGGTTAATCCTACTTCTCTTGAGTCCTGAATGGGATGTACATCTGCAAGAGCAAATGTTGCATATAGTTATTTTTGAATTTCTGAATGTGTTTGCACTGGGAACTGACAACTTTGACATTTCCTGTGGCTTAAAGAAGGAGCATGAATTTATAGCTGAGTTTGCACAAGATACATTGTTTCTGTCACAATTTTCTTGCATAAATATGTACTCTCTATGAGACTGCAGTAAGACTATTGCTTGATTGTTAATGTTTGCTTTTTGCCTTCCCATATCTATTGAATATATTTATGCTTTTACCAGCATCGGGTGATCTGTATTTTCCAAAACTGCGAACTGAAAATGTTTTGGTTTTGGGTTTTTTTTTTGTTTTTTTTAAAGAATATATTTTCAGTATTTCAGGTTCATCTAAGTAGTTCCATTCTTGTTTGAGTCTTTAGAAAAATTGTGCAAACACAGTCCTGATGGAGGATGAAGGACACAAATAAGGTTCCGTTGTTGATCAGACTTGGTGAGTGGTGTGAATTCTGGGGTATCCAAGGACTGTTCCTATTGGCTTTCTTGACACCTCAGTTCCAGAGGTGGGAAGGTGCTATAGCCACATGTTGCTCTTACAGTGCCGTAATGGTATCATTGGGAAGTGAGCTGAAGTCTATATTCATGTGCCACTTTTACAGCCTTACCGTAAGCTTAATAAGCAATACTTCCTCATTTGACCTCTCTGGGTGACCTTCTCCTCTGGATATATAAAGGGAGCTTAAGGAGTCTACGATATGAAAACTAAGAGTATTTTTATAAATTATTTATCATGTCACTAACAACATTTACTTCACCATCCTAAATTGTTCCCTCATGCACTGAGGTTGGCAGTTCGTGGGAAGCTTGATCTCATTCGGGCAGGTTGTCCTGGCAAACGCCATTGTCAATATCTATCCAAACTACCCATGGGAATGGGTTCTTTCTTCCTGTTTGCACGATGGAGATACTGCTATTCTCGAAAAGATTGTTAAGTTGTTCTGGTAGCACATTTCAGCATCACAATATAAGCAGGCAGCGTGATGAGTCATTCAGTGGCAAGCCAAGCCTCAAATCTGGGAAAGACAAATTCACTAAAAAGCATCACGAAAATGTGTTTTCAATCAAGAGGCATTCAGCACAATCAGAGCTTAGAAGATATTTGGCAGGGATATTTATACCCCCGAGTCCTCTTTAGGGTATTTTGCTATTGATCACATCCACCTGATTTATTAATATCTGTTTGGAATGCCATCATTTACTTATGATAACTCTCTCCTGATACTAGAAGTCATATGCTGAAAGAAAGAATCCATTTTAAGAATCTTTGGTGTTAAATCAAATACCGTGTCTGATGACATTAACATTGCCTTCCAAATAAAGAGTAACCACACAGCATCATCTCTAATGTTCGGGTATTTTGTCTGGTTTTTTCTGATGCTTCCCGGCTTGGCAGGTGCGATAAGGCTGTAAAGTACTTTGTAGTTCTGAAAGCCGCCCTGTGCCGTGACGCTGAGCCTCGCGTCACCCCGGCTCGGCCGGTGCTCCTGCCGGGGAGCTCGGGCGGCATTCCCGGCGGGAGCTCGGGCGGTATCCCTGCCGGGGGCTCGGGCGGCATTCCCGGCGGGAGCTCGGGCGGTATCCCTGCCGGGGGCTCGGGCGGCATTCCCGCGGGAGCAGGGGCGCGCAGTGGCGGCGCTGCGCCGCCAGGGGCCGGTGTTGGCCGGGGAATGCCGCCCCGCGCCGGGCGCCCCGCGGGAGGGGCGGGGGCCCGGGGCATTCCCAGCGCTGCCAGCGCATCCAGCATTTCCAGCGTTTCCAGCGCTCCCAGCACAGCCATCCGCCGCGGCGGGACCTCGGCACTGCCGGTGTTCGAATATAAACAGGGGAAGCCGCGTGCTCCCCGCGCCCGCTCTGGGCTGCCCTTTCGGCCGTACTCTCAAGCACTGCCCCGTGCGTAGCCGAGCGCAGGGACACGGGCAAGGTGCTGGGGTACGTTGCCGGAGGTTTGTGCTGTGCATTCTTCTCCTTTATCATATTTGCGATGGAATGTGCCCTTCTGCAGGCTGTCACCTCGGCAGGAGGCAGGCAGCTGCTGCTCGGGGTGGCTGTGCCCAGCCCGTGCGGCCCCTGGAGCCGGGAACAGCCCGCTCTGGAGCGCGAAGGGAGCGGGGAGGGCGGAGGGAAAGCAAAAAGCCATTGGGGGCTGCAGCAACAAAGAGCTCATCTTTAGGGCTTCATGCAGCTGAAGAGGAGGTGGCGGGGACCTCCTTTACCATTAACATTACTAAACTATTTTAACACTAAAGGCAATCTGTCATTTTGAGTAAATTCTCTTCTGCTTCTATAAACACAGCCGTAATCAATTAAAGACCTACTTGTGAAGGAGCCATTGTGTGCAGCCCCATTCAGACATTGCTGAGTTGTCTTTTAGACAGCCTGTGGGGAAACACTGGTAAGGTGATGGGAAAGTTCAAAGTGCCTAACTTTTCAATGTGGATTTTGTTATTGAGACTTTTTTCTCTCTCTTTTTTTCCATATTGCTTATCACAGCGAGGGTGAAAAATGGGTGATATCTCTCTCTGCGTCTAACATTTGTAACATGTTCTGCTTGGGAGGTTCTGGAAATATTTAAAATTATTCTCTAATGTAATTCCTTGGGGGACTTCTGCATGGCAGCAGATCAATTACTAATCTGAAAGTACTGAAAGAACAAACAAGTCCTACAGAGACTGTACATCCATATACATATATTTGTAATTATGCATATGGCCTCAGTTCCTAACACATTAGACACCAGTCCAATACAATTTCGTGTAGTAAAATAGAACCTAATTTACAGTCGTTTGAAGATGAGAATGACTGACATAAGCCCTTCAAAAACTCAGAGTTCCATTTAATGTTGAAAGAAACAAACCAAAAGATAACTCCAATGACTCAGATGACTTTGTTTTTTTATTATCTTTCTATTGCACTGGATCGTCTGTGCCTTATGGGTCTGCAAATGTTACCAATATTTGCAGAAGCAACCAAAATAAACAAGGAAACGTGAACTTAACCTAGGTTATTTTATTCACTTTGATTTTTCTGAAAGGAGGCAAAGGGAAGGTTAAATAGAGGAGGGTGTATAAGAAGACAAAATCCTTACCCTTGTTTATTTAGGTTTTTTTTTTTTCCCCTGAGCACTGGCATCGATTCTAAGGACACAAGTGAGAATAGGAAAAATGAAATATAATTGGAGTTAAACATTGTTCCATTTTTCTATGTTTGCATTAGAAATAAATGTTAGGAAATTTTAAGAATGGTCTCTATTAAAACAAAAACAGAAACAAAAACGAGTAGATATTTAGAGATATTTGTGGGAAGAATCCCACCTGTAGAATCTGGATTTCATTGGGCTTTCTGATGTAGTTACTTTTGGATCCATTGTCAATCTTCACTGCACAGTCAGGGGGAAGAGCCTCATGGGAAAAGTATGTTTGTATCACTCTCTGGAAATTCATAAACACACTGCCTGGGGACTCAAGAATGACAGTGCCTCATTCCAAGGAAAGTCACCTAAAATTACCATTAGACCAAGCAGTCTTTTGACATGGTGTAATCTATTTTGAAGTGACAGGGGAGAAAAAAAAAAAAGTAAAGCATGATGATCATAAAGAAATTATCTTCCTTGAAAATGTAGAGAAAAATCATAGACTATGAGAAATGTACTTTTCTTGCAGTGCCTAACATTTGGCAGTTAAAAGGAAAATGAACAGTAGCTTTTTCTAGGGCACTCGGGGCAGACAAGCTCAGTCGTGTGCTACACCGGTGCTAGCCAGCAAACCTTCTTAACTTCATTTTCCTTTGAATGACACTTTTTTGGAAGTTATACAGGAGAGTCTTGGTGCACCTACCAGGCACACTGTAGATGAGTCAGGACACCTTAACTAAATCTATTCATTACCCTGTCCCCATTGGGACAGGCAAAAGCTGCCAATTTGATGTTGGTAATGTGGATGCTGCTTTAGGGAATTGGCTAAGCCTGCCAGATTTCATTCCTGAACTTTAGCAGCCACAAAAGAGTATTTCTCTGTCGTCTGTAATTGATTCAGAGCCAGGTCCCAAAAGGACAAGCTTCCTTTTGTGTGCCGTCTATACCAGGGTCTAAGGACACATAGTGCTACGACTTCTTTTTTTTTTTTTTAGTTAGATCACAGGAAACATCTTGAAAAAGAAAAGAAATAAAATCCAAGTTGTCATAAATTATATTTGTGAGCTAAGATACATTATTTATTAGCTTTATTATTACATTCTGGACCGTGCTTTCAGAAAACAGTCACAGTCAGTTTATTATAATCTGAGTATTTAATGTCAATAGTGTTACCATTTGGAGATTAAATGAGGTCTGAAACCAAAACAGAGAAAAAATGTATTTGTACAAAAAATAAATTTTCCCGTGCTTCAGCTCACTAAGCACAGTACTTATTATCATCAGTTCATATTCAGGTCAGATTCTTCCTTCCTTTGAAAAACAGGTTGAAAAACCCTTTGAAGAATTTTCCCATCTTCCCCTTACCCATCTGGTTACAAATTTAATAATATTATTCATTATCACTTTGTGTTTCCCGTTTGTATATTCTGCATCTATTGTGCAATGCATTAAAGATTTTGTGACAGTAAATCAAATACTCGTAATAAGGATTATCAGCATCATCAGTCCATCCTGGCGACATTCTCAATTCATTCTGCATAAAATATCCCAGAAATGTAACAAGTAGGACTCTTAGATAGCAAAATTGTTGGCTAGTCTCAGTATATTTTGTTGCCTCATGTTTCCAAATGGTTTCAAAAACCATTTTATTCTCACAGAGTCTTCTCACAACTTCTATTCCCAGTTTTCACCCTAGAAATGACTTTTAATTTATTGAAGCAGGCATCGTCTTTCTGAACTTGAACACATCCTTGCGTATTTATTCCTTGTATTCAAATACAGTATAATCTACTAGAAGTGTTTTTCAAAATGCTCACTAAACATACAGAGTTACTCCCATGAAAGCACACCAGTGCTGTAAATGCTTAGGACAGAGGCAAGAACAGAGAACCCTGTGTGTGGAGGCTAATCATAGCTCAAACCCAATGGTGCAGTGGTGAAGTCCTTCCTTCTCCTTCCCACCTGCTCGGCAGGGTAAGCAAAAGAACCCGGAGAGGGTGAAGCCCAGCCACTATAAATGTTCAGCGCTTTAATGAATGTGCCATAGTTTTCACCTACTCACTGCAAGGCCTTCTCAAGCAGGCTCCAAATTCCTGCTGCAATGAAGACTTTCTTTCCTGGACTAGGCCTGGCATTCCTGCGAAACAATGGCCCTTTTCAAGTCACCTCTGAAATTTCACAGGTGAATGGAACAGGGCAGTCATTTGATCCCATCCACACCGAGCTTGTGAGCATTTAAAAAAGTGAAGACAGAGTCTATCATGGAAGCACTGGCCAAACTGGTTAGTGGCAGGAAAAGGCAACCTAGGCCCACAGCTCAGGAGACCCCTGTGAAGCATAAATCCGTTTGTCTTTTACCTCATGCTACAACTTCTCTCTCAATGTTTTTCAGGCATGGGCTACACAGACCACAGAGCACAGGAGACAGGTCTCCAGGCGGTGTCTCGTGCTTTGGAACAGTGGTTTTCATGCTTCTTTAGCCACAACTTCACTTTGAGAGAGCCAACTAAAGGAAGCTATTGTGGGGGTATAGTATTCGGTATGGAGAACCCTCATAAGTCATAATGAATTCAGGCTTTTGAAATGTTCTTTAGTGATCTCATTGCAGGAAGCGTAGCACAGTCACTCCAGTTGGTTTGTTATAACATGGTCAAATCCATTAGAACACGTTCAGAATGAGATGCTATGAGTGCTACCTCTGCATTGATAACACAGTGGACTCAGAACATAAAAAGGTTGGATTTGCAGATCCTCCATACTCCAAACATCCAAATACAATATTCTGAAGGGACACAAGGGCTCTCAGTTCTGTGAAGACAACTACAGAAACCTCCCAGATGATTAGGTAAATATTCAGAATTCTTAAGCTAGAATGCATCACCAGTTCATGTTAGAGGGGATTATTTTCTTTACATAGTTAAAAAAAAGAAAATAACAACAGCAAAACCCCAACTTACTTTCATATAGTAATTGTTATATTGAGAAGTCTTTTGCCTCCAAAATTCTGAGAACTTTTGCACTCTCTGCCTCCAGCATGTTATAGGGAATATTATGCTTATTGAACTTTCTTTAGGAGAACTTGAAGGATACTTGAACACTGAAATGGATTTAGGAGTTCAGATCTGAACTACTTTCTGAGAGCAAATCTGAGGGAATTTACCAGGTCATTTGATATGCAAAAGTACCAACAAGGGGGCAATATACATGCTTGAGACAAGCTAAATAATGACTGACTAGTGAGAGACCAATATTTCATACATGAGTTAGGCCAGAGGCCTAACTCATCCAGGGAGCGGAAAGTTGCCTTGATTTTATTCAGTGTTTATTTTGAAATAGCTCTTTCCTAGTATTACAAGGGGAAACCTCCTTCAGTGAGTAGTTCACTTCTTGTCTTTGTACCATAATGAAGAAGTGTTCTCTTGCTTCTCTCCCATCAAAAACTCCAACTTGCTGCCAGGGAGCAGATTCTTGTTTCATATTTTAGTGAGAATCAATAAAGAAATCCAAGCATAAAGAAAAGTGAAAACCAATTAGCTCAACTAAAATGCAATTTAACACTATGGTCAACCTGCATTTCCGTCTCGAATTGAAATTCTGCACTTGGCGAAATGAAGGTCTACCTGTCAATGTCATTAACAGAATAATTCCCTTTCTCCCTCATGAAAAGGTCAAGTTGGTGTGTAAGTCAATCAAGAAATATTTACAGGGACAATGGGAAATGGTTCATGTGGCTTAGATGAGAAGCCTTTACCTTGTGTAAACAAGAGCTAGGGTTAGTTTCATACTTGACATGTGGAGAATATTTTTTCCATTTTAAGTCAATCTTGGTTTTACAACATAACTCTTTATATACATTTCACTGAAATGCTGAAGCCAAAGTGGACTGTAGACTTTGAGAAGAATTTCTGAAGGGTAACAAAACTTTCATTACTTACTCTTTCCTATTTCCATCCTTCTTCACTCACTGCATCCATGCAGATGGTTTTTAAAATTCTTTTAGGCACAATCACTAGGTCAGAGATGTTCCATTGCTATGCAAAGAATATACTTGCTATGCTATGCAAAGAATATACTTTTCAGTAAACATGGGATGAACATACTGCCCTAGCTCAGGCCTGACAATTCAGGTTAGAAAGTTGCCAGGCCCACGCTGCAGATCCTCAGCAGTTGTTTTGCTGTTGTGAGGATACCAGCAGCACCGTCAGTGGTGCTTACGTTACTATTGCTAAATACCTGTATGGTTTGTATATTTGGCCTTGTTTTCCTCAAGCTCTTCCCACCACACTGCAGAATTACTGAAAAAATACATCAAGGTCCCTGCCTAATTTCTTGGACATGCGAAAGCCGAGAGTCACACTGCAGGTTTCTGTGCCCGTTCCTGGCAGCCACCTCCCCAGCATTGGGCTCAGCAGCAGCACGCTCCGAGGAGCCTGCGAGGGACAGGCAGGGCGAGCTCCGAGGGGAGGCTGCCACGGAACTGCTTCTGGGGTGAACAGAGTGCAAGGGGGCTCCGGAATGTGCTCACAGGACTTGTGCCATTCTCGGAGGAGCTTTTCAAAGAAAGTGGGTCAGCCTTGCCGCCCTCACAAGGGCTGGTGCAGTTTCCTGCAGGGGAAGGACTGTTTTCCAGAGGCACTCCACCCGTATGGCAGAGAAACAGGCCTTGTTGGCACCAGAAGGATGAGCTGGTGGGCAGCTCTCCCACGGCAAGTCCGACTGAGAAGGCAGGAAGCAGTTGCAGAGGTACACGAGGCAAACAACCTTATTAAAATACTATTTTTTAATTATTTTTAATGGTTTTTTAGAATTGGATTTAATAACTACAGTATTGGATAACACAAAGGACTTTGGAATTACTTGAATAGCTCTTTTCGGCAACCTTGGTCTTGCTTTACCACAAGAAATCCTCAAGAACTCTCCATCATTGTCACACCTTGAAGTTCTGTTTCAGTTTTTCTGCAAGCCTCCCTTTTGTACTGAGTTTGAACTGTTGATGGCTTGTGACTTCAAAAAAAGCAGGAGAACCACCTTGGTATTTGGGTTATCATTAAACCCATTCAGTCCCTTTATTTGTAAGTGTGGAAGTTGTTTTTTCTTGTTTGCTGGAACTGTGTTTTACCACATTGCTGTTTGAGTTGGCAGAATTGTGCTTTTTATAAGAACAAACAGAGGTCCAGAAACTGATGAAATATAAATAGAAGGTTCACTGTAGTCTACTCTTTTCAGGGAAAATAAACATCAGGGTGTATTTAAAAAAAAAACCCAAATAATTCTGTGATATACCTTCCTGATTAGCAGCTGAAATATAAATGGCATATTCTTCGAGGTAAAACTGACCCAAAAGATTATGCTGATCTTTGCTTAAAGGAACCTATTTATCTCTCTATTTTTATAATTTTCACTTATCCCTCTATTTTTATAATTTTCACAAGTTTCCATTATTTCAGATGTGTGAAATTGATTATTTATCAGGCTACAATGCTATATGTAGGCTTCATCAATTAGAAAATGAATCCTCAGAATTCCTGCAATTACATTTCCTTTTCCTTCCTACAAAGGAATGGAAAAGAGTGTGTGGGGCTTTTTGGTTTTTTTTCCTTAAAAGAAGGAAAAAGTGTTTTAAATAGGCTGTGTTCAAGGTTTTGTAGGAATTTCAACTACGAAGAGCAAGACAAATAAAATCGATGCTATCAGTTCTAACTTCAGAATGTTCTATTAGTGTTCTTGGCGATAAACACAGTGCCTGTCTGTTAGCACAAAAATGGATCTTTTCCTTCACTGGGCAACCCAAAGGCAGATATTCTCACTTTTGAATGCCAGCCACTGGAGATGGGCTAAATTTGTAGTACCCATTACCTGTAAAGCAAACCAAAATAGCCACATGAAACCTGACCCAGAGAGAACCTCAAAATGCCAGGGCTGGGTGTTTGCAGCTTAGACCTGAAATGTGCTCTCTCTTCCCCACCACACACCCCTGCTCTGCCCACTCTTGGAGGAGTAAATAGGGCCATTCATATAGAGACAGAGAAAGAATTCTGAAAGCTATAAAAAACTCCCTGTATGTAAAGATGCCTCCTACAGTGCTAACCACGATATTAATGATGAAAAAGCTACGCCCTCCATGTGCAAACTGGCATCCTTTTTACTGGACATAGGTCTTTACTGTATATAGGTTTGCTTTTAATGGCAGTGTTTCATCAAGAGTGAGTATTTTTGCTGTTTTTACTAATTCCCATTCAGATTTGTGTTGGTACCTAACAAATGGATCCCTATCTCATAGGTTAGGATTAGATAGGAAGCCTTGAAAGACCAACCCTTCAGAAAAAATTAAGTAAAAGTAGAAAGAATAGAAGGGAATAAAAAGCATTTGTTAATTCTGAGCTCTTGGTAATCCAAGGAAACCTGTTAGAAGATGCATATTGGAATTATACCCTGACACAGACTTTAGGCCTAGAAAGAACTAGCAGAATGCATCTGATCCACAGAGCAATTTTCATCAGTTCCAAGCAAAAAACATCAGATTAAAATCCTCTTATCCCTTTGCAGGAATAAAATACATAAACCATCTCTGAATCAATTTAGGATGTAAACCAGTCTCGCTTTATTAGAAAAGCCCAAGGACTTTTTGACTGAACATTTTTTGTCAACAGTAGCAGAAATTAAATCATAATTAATTAAGTATTGGATATTCTCTCTTTTCAAAATAGCTAGTATAAAATTTAATTAGAATGAAACTACAAAGAAAGTTGCATTGCTGTCCAAAAATTTTTTTTTAAATCTAGTATTATTTTTATACTATCAGTCATCTTTTTAGCAGGAATATACTGGTGATGGTTTAGAAAATGACAATCGAAATCTACATTTCTTGCTACTTCACAGAGCAAATAGCATCTTTTTGAAAGAATGACAAAAGTACATTACTGTACACTACTAATGGCATCTCCCATCGTGAGCAGTCCACAGACCTATAGAGATCTGTAATTTCCGTCATACTATTTATACTATTTTTCAAATACAAGCCTAACATTAACCAATTTGTTTGTTGAAAACACACAAATATTTCTTTCTTAAAGCTGACGTCTTTCAGAGGTGAACAGTAAAGAATTAAGACAGGTAGGTTTTAGTTGAGTGAGCACTGCAGGAATTTGAGCAGCCTATTACTCATTCTCTTCCTCTCTTCTTCATAGTTGTACAGCAGCCTCCCATCCCAGGAGGGGAAGCTAAAACCTACTTTTCTGGCATTGATTCCCCAGCCTACCCAGGTTTCACAAACCCCCTTCAGGAACCTTTCTCAGGGGTCCACAGAAATGGGAAATTAAATAAGCTTCCCTAGATTCGAACTTCTCCAAACTTGTCGGGGGAAATACAGCAAATGCCCTAGGAAGTATTGCATTGTGATGTATGCTGTTCATTATGGAATTCTCTTCAGGGAAAATTCTGTGGGCAGTCCAAGTTGTAGAAGAATTTAGACTCCTTTTCCTTTATCAAGTTCACAGCTGGGCTTTATAGGATTCTGTGATAACACTGCAATATCAACTTCTGGTATGTGGGAGACAGGAGTGTTGATTGAATGAGTGGTGAAATAGGATCAGAACACTCCTTTAAAATACATTTTTAAATTCCATGGGCGCCCTTCCCCCTTTTTTTCCTCCTCTACTTAATCCAGTTTATGAAAGATATAAGCCTAAATTTAAAAGAAAGCAACAACAACCAAAAAAAAAACCAAAACCAAAACAAAAACAAACCGAGAAACCAAACAAAAAACCCAAAACAAAATAAAACCCCAAACAAACAAAAAAAATCCAAACACAAAAACAAAAATAAACCACCCAGACCCAAACCAAATGCCACAGATTTTGCTATTCTTTATGTGCTGTGAATACATTGCTTATGATCTACTTGCCTCTGTACAAACTGGGGAGATGGAAATGCAACTTCACTAACAGAGATGGTAAATTTGTAACTCAGCCCTGTAGATTCACCCATTTTCACTGCTAGGATTAAAAAATGGAATTGGTACACTGCTTTAACTAAACATTTAAGGTAAAAAGCTACCAAGAGTTCAGAGCATATTGTGGTAAAAACAAATGTCCAAAAGCAAAGCAATTCATCAGGAGTAGTTGTATGGTAGAAGACACTGCATGGGACCTTTTCCCTCTGTGCTCAGGTTCTGTATGGTCCCGCTGTGGGAATGGCAAGGATGTCTGATCCAAAGCTTGCTTTGATGCAGCCAGTCAGAAGATTTCAGTTCATTTCAAGGAGCATTTTTGAAGGAGCCTCAATAACTCCTAAAAATCCCTAATGTCTGGTGAGATGTTTTCAGTCTGCTTCCTTGCCGAATGCCAGGCACATCTCATGGACCTTTATCAATGTGCCTGATAAGTTACTTCTGTTATCGTTTCCATGCTTTGTCAATCTTTTTTTATTTATTTTAAAGACTGAGTAAAACTTTCTCTCAATTTCTGAGTAATATTTCCAGATTAATATTGAAACAAACACCATATAGATGAGGCCTGCCTTTCTGTTCAAAATATATTTGGGGCCATACTGTGGGTGTCACTTTGTTCATCTCTTTGTTCATCTTTTGTGACCTCTCCAAGCTATCTTTCAAAAAGAAATTTTTCATTATTTGAATGTAGAGGCAAAAATACAATGACACTAAGTCTTCAACAAGTTTGTTTGTACAGCTTACTAGCCCACTATGAATCATAAATGCTGGCATAGAATATATTCTATGAGTCTCTGAACAAGATTCAGAATGAAAATAGGTTGATATAAGGTACTTGTAGTCTGTCTTCAGCTATGCCTGTTTTGATTTTCCTCTTTATAAGACACATTTGCCAGTGCACATGCACACACATGCATAAACACACACCATGTGAGTGGACACTAAATAAACAGCCCTTTAGAGAGGGAGTACAATATTTCACTGGCTGTAGAATGAAGCCCAATTTTATTGGCAGACTTCAATGATGCTAGACAATAAAACATTTGTACGTTTTGCTGCAGACAGTCTGGCTGGCAGTTTCAGCAGCTCTAATTTATTGTGAATAAATAATTTCCTGGAATCTCTGAGGAGTCATTTTAATGCTCTGAAAAAAATTAAAATCTGGCATGCTGTTAAATTTGTTTTCCGTTGTTTTGAACCAAAAATACTTAAAATGAAAGAATTTAAAAACCCACCCTGATTTCAAAGATAGTACTTTGTAAATGTTAAATCTCCCAGTTTCACACTGGTTTTACACATGAATAATTGTTTTCTTCATCTTTATATTTAAAGGCATGACAAATACCATCTGTTTGCAGTTTCTTTTCTGTGTGTTATTTCTCAGTACCAAGCAGAGAAACCATCCAGGTTAAAGAACTCCCATATTTCTGTAGAGTATATTTAGATGATGTTTGTGTTTCTACCCTACAATAAATTGGTTATTACTTGTAGCATAGTGGTGATCAGACCATTTTCAAATGCAGTGTTCTTGAAGCATGAAACAGAAATTCAAAAACAACTTCAGAATATGTTAGAAGCCAACTGTAAAAATATAGATGGAGTCAATTAGTTGATTCAGTTTTGGAGCCATTAGCAAAAAAAAGCAGCTTTCGTTTCCACAGTTGCTGACTACATTTTTTCCATGAGGCACCTCACAGTTCCTGCCAGTGGACTAATATATAAGTAACTATTGCACTTCTATTAAATTCTTATTACTTATTGAATTCTGGATTGAGGTATCCAGAAGATACCAAATTAAAAACTGAACTAAGAAAAGGGATAAATTTTAATCACCAATGGCATCACTTAAATGCCTAACATCATTCTAAGAAACTGTACCACTAATAGCTTTGTTGATCCTCAGCATAAATAATCTCTATATAGTTCACAGAAATATAGTAAAGCTAAGATCTGTACTGGTAATAGGAAATTATAATGGAAAACACTGTGTAAATTTAATTGTAGGGCTCATTCCCTGTAATGTGCTTTATATAGACCAGTTACACTGTGAGGAAACAACCCATAAAATTGCATAGTAAATTTGAGAAGCAGAAAAAGGCTACAGATACATTTTTGTGTGCCTGGGTAGCATCATCAAAAAGCTAAATGCATAGTTGAGCACTAGTTCAAAGAAATAGAGGATCTTCTTTTTTGTAGCAAAGTTGCATGACCCTCTGTTCCCATGGAGTCACAATTTCCTTTTCCTTGCCAGTCTTTATAGGGAACTGTTTCCTACTTCCTGTGCAAACGCAGCATTACTCTGGTTTTTCACAAAACACAGCGGTGTTTTGCCAGGCTGAAAGCCTTCAATGGTGCTTGGATGAGAATGGACAATAAGCAGTGAGAGGCTTGCCTGTGCCCCAGCAGAGCGATACACCGGCCCTTAGCTACTGCCACATCTCTTTATTGGAGCTGGTACTAGGAAGGCAGCAACTCTTTGCAGCACAAGAGGTCCTTCCCTCTGCCTGCAGCTCCAGCCTCAGCCCCAGCTCGTGGTTGTGTTCACAGCCTGCTAAGCAGCTTGGCTACATCGGTACAAGCCACACATTTCTGATTCCTTTTGTCTACCTGTGCTCTGGTTGTTCAGTGCTCTGTGAGTTCAGAGAGACAGGGGTGATGACATTTTCTTATATACCTGTTTCACTCAAATTTATAAAGTTCAGTCTCAGTCCTGGTTTTGGGGTTTTTTTTTGGTTCCTTAAGCCTACACTCTGCTTCCCTTGCTCCTGAGATGTGTTAATACTTTCTCTTAAGGTACTTGCTTAGCAGTATAGCACGTAGAGCTGCAGAGTATAGCCTGACCTTCTGAGAATGACACACCCCAGGGACTTGGAGAGTCAGCATGTGTTCTGCAAATTCCATATAGACTACATGGCTCCTCATTGCAGTGTGCAGGGCGGGAATAGCAGACTCCCACATGGAATACACATTGGCGTTTACAAATGCTGCCATCTGTTGCTTTCCAATAGTATCTTCTTCCACTGATTTCAGCACAGTTTGGCGAAGGGTGTAGTGGTGCATAGTAGCACTCAATGATTTTCACTCTTAATAACAGACAATTTTCTGGGCACAGTGAAGTAAATCTTTGCTATAAATGGAATCTAATTTAATACAAACCCAGGATAAAACCAGATATCACTCCAAGTAGTCATAATCCAAATATTCATACCAATACCCTTTACAGGGACTTGAAACAGGGATTCCAGGTGCAATATCACCTAGATGCCACCAATTTTGTGGTATCTGAACTACTTCTTGTCCCTGAAACACTATGATGTTCAGATGCACAGTTCATTAATCTAATATATCACAGATAGTTAATTTTCCTGAATTATTCTAAAATTTGGTGCTAGCTAACTTTGCCAGTTTGTGGGTCATTTTTATGTTTTCTAGTGTCATGCAAAAAAATAGATATAATAAAAATTGTATGAATAGGTTAACAGGACCTGGTAAAATTTTGCACTGCTAAATTCAGAGGTTGGTCTTGTAATATAGTATAATATAATACATTATGTGTCTTGCCATAACTCGCATGACTCTTGATTACTGAATATTTTCCAAATGTGGTGTGTTTTGGTTTGGTTCTCCCCCATACAAGGCATGACTAAAGCACTGCTATCAAGTTTAGTGTTGTGTTGGCTTCCTATGTCAATGGAAAGAGTCTCATCAAAAACGTATTCAAAATAAGTGAACAAGTATCTAACAGGCAGTATGAATACCTTTCATAAGGACACAGACCCACACATTCATCATCAAAGTCCATATTCACTTACTACTGCAGTAGGAACAGGAATTTCTCACAGGCAACATATTGCTACTGCTGAATGAATTCCTTATGAGCAAACTGACAATGAATGATTTCAGAGAAGTGAATCTATATATCCTAACAGTAGTACCCTGTCTATTGTGTCCTTTATATTTTGCTCTTCCAAGGAAATTATACTCTTTCACTTCCCAAATATTAAGAATTAGTGAGGAAAAATTGGTTGGAATGCTACTGTGAAATAGTCTCCCAAAATATGTGCATTTCTTAGAAAAAGATACTGACATATATTTCTAGATGTAAGTTAATATATATGTGTATTTAATAATTCTCCTTCCAGTTGAAAGCAATTCTTTTGCATTTACAGCACAGTTATGAGCACATGGAATTCAATAAAAACATTCACATCAACTCTAAATGGATTTTGGATTAGGCCTTTAAAAACAAAAAGAAATGCTCTGTAAGTCTTTAGCATTGCTGTTTTGCTAAGTATGAAATCTTTTAGAAATCTTCAGGGCAGTTTGTGTTTGCCTCAATGTGCATATTTTTGTCATTTTCTGTGAAAAAGTGCCGCAAACACTAAAGCCAAAAGTTTGAAAAAATCAAGACTAAATACCTGGATATAATCATCATATATCCTCACTGTTTGGTTTGCAATTTTATCACGTATTAAGAATATATTTAAAACACATTGTCAGTTCTTATGGGCTCTTTTTAGACTACTACTGCATAGGTTATGCATGTTTAATACTAAATCTGAGACCTAAAAATATGCAGCAGTATGCTCTAACAAGTTGTTAGAAGTTTATTTTCTGGGCACCGTGTATAAAGTTCTGACATTTTTCATTCTATGTCACGTTCCAGGCATTCATCTGTGGAATAATACAAAGATAATCCATAAGTACCTACCAGAAAGGCTATGTATTCCTAAGGCACATTTATGAGACAATGAACGTTCTTTGAGACTTAATATCTCCCTAAAGGGAGCAAAAACCCTTGCCTGTGCATTCCTAGTCCTTTGGAAACAGTGGAGTAATTGATATACAGTAGAGTGTATTTTATTTATCATTTCATTGCCCCTTGGATAGAAAAGATTTTCCTTGATTTCTGCAAGCACAAAACCTATCATTGCTTCATTGCTGACATGCTGGAATGGTGAGTTTTAGCACACATTGTGCAAGAAGTGTCATTAAAATGCCAAAAGTATATAGTCCTAGGCTGGATGTTTAACATTCAATACCTCTTTTGAAAGAGGTATGTCTGTTTGCCAGAATTGAAAAAAAAAAAAAATCCATAGAATTTACCTACTTTGGAAGACAATAAATACTTCCTAAATTAGGTAATGCTATTGTTGTGTTAAACACTTTTAGCAGAAGTGGCCAAATTGATAGATAACAACTAATGGGTTTCAATGTGCAGAAAGGAAGATTTTGGTTAGATATTGGGGAAAAGCATTCAGCCCATAAAAACTTGGACAAATACCATATTTCCACCACAAGGAATCCATTAGATAGGCATTCTTCAGCAATGAAATGAACATATATTCAATCTCTTTTGGATTCTTCCAGCCATAGGTTAGACTTTCACATGGAGAGGAGAGGGACAGCAAATATTTGAGAATAATGAAAAGGCTAGTCATTAGCACAGGATGATATTCTCTACTTCATGTAGGTGCATAGAGAACTTCTAAAAATAAAAGGGTTTTTCTTACAGAAATTAATTCAGGGAGATCTTTCCGCCTTTTTTTTTTTAAATCTGGCAAGACAGATTACATAAAGGAAAGACTCTCTCGTGGGTTTGTAGAATGTAATGTCCTCTTAAGTGGCAAAAAAGCCCCAGGCAGAAATGAGGTTAGCAAAAGACTTTCTCAGTTATTCTGCTGAGAAGGGTGATGAACCTATAAGCTGTGGTTAGGAATCTTTAAGAGACCTCTGAACTGAACCCCCACTTCCTAATTTTCTAACCAGTGCCTTAACTGGAGGTTTTGTGTCCTCTTTCCAAAATACATAGTAAACAAACTCAAAGGGAAAATAAGCTAGTTAATATATCTTTGGAAATATAAGATGTATAAATTGGCTAGCAGACCAGAGCAGACACTTCCTTGGGTTATTGCAGTTGCTGAAGCACATTGTTTTGGATGTGCAGAATGGAGACCGTGTCCAGTTTGTTTAGCAGCACTGATACTCGTCACTCGGGAACCCAAACCGAGATCATGGTAAGGTCTGGCCCCAACTGGATTTTATTGCAATGACGTACAGAGCTGACGGAGAAATATCTGAAACAGGAAACTAAAGCCCACAAGAATTAGAGGATTTTAAACCCTGGTGAGATGTAACATTTCTTAAGAACAATAGATTATAGCAGTTTTATTCCGTACTGCTTTGGATAATTAATTTAATAAGTCATTTTGTTTGTAATTCATGCATATAATAAATTAATATTCATGTTGTTTTCTTATTCATTAAGTCTTTAAATTCAGCAGATGAAACTCTCTGCCAGAAAATACACTGGATTATATATGACTGTCAATGAAAAGTAAAGCCAGCTCCAATGAACAAATGCTGAAAGTGAATACCTGTTGGTCTCTGAATCTTTATTTCCACTCTTTATAGAAGTAAACACATTTATGGTTTGTTTATTGCTTGCAGAAAGAAAGCCTGTTCATCTTCCCCTGCTTCACCCCTGTCATTTGCTGCTCTAGCTACCGAGCAGAGCCTAATCACAAGATGTCTGTGTACATCAAACAGATGTTCACCAGCAACAGAAAATCAATGTCTGGCATGAAGTTATATTGTGTTTGTAGACTGTACTGAGCACACTTACTTGAAAAGCAATGCTTTGTGTCACTGTATCTGTATCTCATAATAAAGAACAAGTGCCCACTTCACGTTATGGATCACCTCTATTGTCATTCCACAGCAATGTGTTTTACAGATGTCTGCAAATGAATTCTAGGCTGAATTCCCTTTGCTTCTGAACCATAAGGAAGTATGATATGCTATCTGTCTGGTATTTAGTTATTAAATTTTGGTTGAAGAGCAGTTAGAACCCCTTGAATTCATTTAAAAGCTCCTGTCTTAAACAAGACCTCTGCCATTTGAAGTCTGACCAATGGGTCTGACGAGTTTTCAGCACGTTACCTTTAGCTGGTGGTGATGTAGTAACAGCACTTTATTTCCTGTGAAGCCAACAGCTAACTCTTAACTTCATGTGAAAACTTAGATGGGGCTTATCAGCTCCTCCACGGCACTTTATGGCACTCTGCCGCTCCTGGGATCATGGTCTCTGTCTGTTATTATTGAGAGGGACAGGAATGAAACAGCAGCAGCAGCACCAGGAGCCATCCTTTCAGACTATGTCTGACACAAGCACTGAGTGTTACATTATCTGCTTCACTGAAGCAGAAAGAGGAGACCATCAGGGAGCTGGCTGTGCGCCCTGCTTTTCTGTTCTTCCCACTTTTGGACACGCTAGTGCAACCTGTGGGCTGCTCTCGCCTTTGCCAGCTGGCAGGAGTCCCCAGAAGACAGTCTGTCAGTGAGGGTAGCTATGGAACAGCCTGGGATCTCCACTTTTCTCTCTGCTGTGATCCCGTGGTGGGAGGGCTGCTGGGGGAGGCACACACTGGCACCCGTGCAGGAGGCCCCCAGTGCTGCGCTCATCATCACAGTGGGGACATGGGACCTGCATCATCTCTCTGTTCACCACTCCAAAGGGTATTAAAGCTGTCATACACATACCAAGTTCCAGAATGTCTTTCTGGAGAAAAGTTAAAAAAAATAAAAGTTTAAATCCAAGCATTTTTTTCAACGTCGTTCTTTACCATTTTTGCTGCAAACAGAAACACTGTGTTCTACCACATTAATTCCAATGAGCTACCCTATCAAACCACAGACATTGTCTTCATTTTATCTTGAACCTTAGGAAGAAATACTTTGTCAACCACAAAAAACCACAAACCACACCAAAACAAAACTGAGATCAGCAGACAAGGGGAAGAATAATGTATGAAAATAAAAACCTGTGAAATTCTACATTAAAAAAAAACATGTTGAATTAGTATTTTAAAACCCATAAGCTATCTACTCAACGGAGCAGACTCTGCAAAATACACTCATACTAGAGATGCTTGAGAAACCTCTGCTGAATATGTCTAGCACAGTTATGCACAAGTACACATGGGTTCTTCAACTGAAATGACCCAACTGAAATTGGAAATTTACACATGAAATCTTAGTCAGAGGTTTTGTATGTGAGTGGATAAGGACACATGGATACTTGGGCTGTGAATATGCTCTCCTTCCTACCACAAAATGACATAGAAAATACATTTCAGACATACTTTGGTAACTGAAAATAGAAATGCCATATGTTGAATATCTAAGTAATAGCCAGCCTAGGTTCTTACTGAGACAATCTTCTCTTCCCTTTTGCAAACACTTTTTAAACTGAGACAATTACACTCACTGTCCAGACCTGGGCTTCAAGCTCAGCTCTGCCAAACACAGCTAAGTGGGAGCGCAGACAGCAGCAGTTCGGGGCTGCTGTAGCCTGGATCAGCTTGAACCCTTTCAGTAATGAGATACATATCCTGGCCTGAATCTTCTCTTTCCTCTTCAGTCTAAGCTCCCAAATGTCTTTTGCAGTGGGTAGAGTAAGCAATGAGAATAATGGCTGGCATAAAGTAACAGCATGCTGTCTACAGCTTACCCTAGGGAATCCTCAATTTCCCTGTTAGGAATAAGTTAGTCTGAAGATATTAATGGAAGGATTCTACCTTGAGCCAGGGACTTGTTTTAGTACAACCACTGTATTACACTTCTTGAGGCAGTGTGGTAGACACTGGATCTCTTTACTTACATCAAGTATCAAGAGATACTTTTAATTATTTGTGCAAATGTTGTAAAATAGTACAATGCTATATATTGATGAGATGAACAATAGCTGTTACCTTCTCCGTTTTCTCAACAGAGATTCTAGAAGACCTGTTGGAAATTACCATCAGAGCCTAGATTTTTTTTCACTTATTCAAACTGCAGAAGGATAAACTGTTATTTACTTTGTATTGTGATGCTTTATTCTTATTAAGCCCTCAAGTTACACCAGCATCTGGATTTATTCCTCAGACTCGCCTGTCTAGGTAGTGACAAATCCTTCTTTCTCTTTTTCCTTTGGACAAATAATGAAAACAAATTGTAGATGGAGTCAGGGCAGACAGAGTTTTCTTCTTGTAATAACAAAAAGAAAAAGAAGGCCTTAAAGAAATACATCCTTTAAACAAGCCTTCTCTTCTGAACAAAGCAAAATTTCAGGAAATAGGCATAGCCTTTGGATTCCATTCCTCTTCAGGGCAGAGATAAAGCAAAGCTCTTAGTGAAGTAAGCAGCAGAGTCTAGAAACAGGTGTTGCTATATTCAAGTGGAGTTTGAGGTTTTTCCTCACTTAAAGGTAGATTGCAGATAATAAAACGGTTTGGCCAATCCAAAGACTCACTTTAACTTTTGCTTCTAATTCCACATGCTCCAGGAAGGTCTTCTGCAGAGCTACCAAGTACCACTGAGTTGTGGTCCTGCTTTTTAACTCTTGTCTTACTTCACAAAAGTGCTGCCAGATGTCCTGGCCACATGTTCTGAAGCATGTCCTTTCTGGATTCTGTGTGAAGATGATACTGAAGAACATGTCTCAAGGATAAACCTAGACCTAGAAGAACAACTTTAGGGATTTCTGATTCACACATAATTCCTGGATCGGGTTGAGACAGGTTTCACCACGTAGCAGACACACCAACTTGGCCATCAGGGTTATTACTGCAACCAGTGGAGGGTACAAAGCATAAATGAATGAATGACATAACTCATGCAGAGATGGGTTGGTCAGTAAGATCGGTGGATGTGGAATGTTTTAGTTACCTATTCTGGTGGTTTCCAGCAGTGAAAGGGACAGCATAAAGTACAGTGTGTGTTTTTGTAATCAGTTCTGTGCTTAGTACTATACAGAAATAGCGATTACAATCTTAGGTGCTAAGAAAGGAACTGAGAGTGAAATAGAAGCATTATAATGACAGCATTTAATCAAGAAGGTCCACATGAATTGATTAACATGCTGCTTTAGTTCCTCATGACAGATAAACAGGCACAGACAAAGCTATCAAGGACAGCAAGGATGCTGACACAGGACTGTCTCCATACAAGAAATTAATTAGAACAACACCCTGAAAAAAGGAAAATGAGAAGGATTAAAGTAAGAAATAAAATTAAATACTCATTGAATTAATAATCACATGAAAAAGTGAGTAAGAAATTTATACTACCAGTCTGTTCTAGTACAAGATACAAGGAGCATCAAACAAAATTTTAGGATCAGATCAGAATCACAAAGTCTGTTAACTAGTGAAATTCAGTGTCTCAGAGTGCTGTGGATTAAAAGTACTTTACAGCTCACTCTTCACTGTTAAAGAGTGCAGAGAACAAGTAAAAGAGTTGATTATGTATCTCAGAGCAAACCCCACATTATATTTCTGTAGCTGCTCCCTGTGGTCCTTACTTTGGTGTTTTGGCTACTGTTTTCTGTTCTTCCCATCTGATGACTTGATTCATTTGTGCCACCACTAGAAGACCTTGGGTAATTTGCCTCTTCAAGTCCTCAGCTGCCAGGCAAGTATTTCCTTTCTCATTCTGTCCTTCTTGAAAGGAAGAAAGGACAGGAAGTTTGAGAAATAAGTACAGTGGTGAACAAGAAGAAACTGAAAAAGACCATACTAATTTCAAGTCTTCAGGCACATGGAATTTCAGAGAAGTGAGAACTGAACCTCAAAAGAAATTAAAAAATGAGGGAGACAATCTAAAAGTTTCTTAAAGTACTGAATTCAGAATCACTAATTTGAAAACAGCAAACTGGAACTGGGTAGTGTGAAAAAGTCCACTGTAAAATTAAATAGCTATCTTTTTTCCTTCTATTCCTTTTCTGCCTTGGCTGTCCATCCAAATTTTAGTGCTTCAAGATGTTTGTTTTAGACTTGACACATTTTAGCAACACTATAGGCATAAACAGAATTATTGCTGTTATAGTGTAAGACTGCTTTGACTTCTCTCTGACGAAACAGCAGCTCTGTGACTGTCACAGCCTCATGGCTGGCCTCTGCTGGAATCAGAGGGTTTTTCTTTGCTTTAAAAGATTAAGGTCTTCCGAAAGCTTAAGTGGAAAATTTTGCAGTTCCACATAGGAAATCTCTGCCAGGCTGCAAGTTAGACTACTGGCAGGAGTCTCTGCAGCCAAGGAATCGCTTCACCTCATCCCAGCAGTCCCCCACCACCTACATTTCTCACCCTGGCTGATTGATGGTGTGCTGGCCCCACAAGGCAGCCTTGTTCCTCTCCATGGTTGTTACACTTCAGTGGTTGTGAGTTTCTTTCAAAAGTGTCGGAGTTAAAGACAAGTTATAAAAGTCCCATTTCTTTTTGTTTCAGGAGTCCATCCTGGTGCCATATTATCCAAGATGTCTGCTGGAGTTAAAAGATGAGCTTATTTGGTCAGGACTCCTTTGCCCTTTCTGCCCTTCTCCATCAACATCCCTGATTTCTTTCAGCACTGTTGACTTATAAACTAAATATATCAGCAAGTACAAGACCAGTCCAGACAACTCCTTTAGCTGTTCCGTATCTTTTACTTCACCCTATCCCTTTCACCTTGTTCATCGTTCAGTTCTGTACTCCACTGGAAGAAAACCCCTGAGTGCTGTCTCTGCTGCTGCTGTTGCCTCTTTCTGCTGTTTTTACAGTTGTGAGTGGATGTCCCTTCTACTGTCTTGCCATTCAAGACTGGAAAAATGCTAAAGCCCTCTTCTCCCACTGACTTCCCCCCAGTCCCAGCTGTGGCTCAGATGAATGAGCCAGGTGAAGCCAAAAGCTCAGAAATGCACACAACTTTCTGCCAGCACTAATCCCCCAGTGCAATTTGTATAATGGTAGGAAAAAGGAACCAGAAATAAAAATCACGCAGTGCAGAGAGAACACTGAACTTTTATGCAATATATAACATTAAAACTACTTATTACATTGTAGGACACCTTGTGTAAAATGGTCACCAAAAGAATTAAAAAATAAAACAATTAATAAAGCTCAAGTTTAGGTTGTACTTTAATATCAAGGGAGCCTCTCCTAATTTCAGCATTTACATTACTGTCTTCTAATTATGCTTTTTTTAAAAAATGGATACAATAATATTTTATAACTGCATGTACAGTAAAATTATAACTTACTTTGGAACAAAATATTATTTGTTTAGATTTTAAATTGAAAATAAGCAACACTCTGGGGAAATACCACATTGATTAACATTGGGGTTCTTTTAATAAATGAAAACTGAGCCCATCAAAATTGTGGTTTGAAATATCATAAAGAATGTTATCCCACTATGGTCTGCAGCTCTGATGTTGCAGTTTTGATTAAGATCATTTGCAGCTTCTTTAAATTATCAGCTTCTCACAGTCAATTTGGAGATGCCAGAGCTCCACATGATGCTAAGAAATAGGCGAGTGCAAAAAGTGATGTTTCTTTCCATAGAAAAGAAGACTGGAATATAAAGCAATAAGTAAAGCAAAGTGTATATATAATGTATGGAGTTTATGATGATCCAAAAGACATTGCTGTTTCTCTAAAAAATTGCAATTAAATTCCTCTGATCATATAATGATCTAAGAGAAAATATGAAAAAAACCCATAAATTATTAACTGACAGCCCTGTTCAAATAAATGAATATGGCACATGGGACAGCAATTAGTGAACAGAGTCACTATTATCCTCTGCAATCATTTCCAAACAAATGAAGAAAGAAGGCTGCAAAGCCATATGGTACATATATTATAAAGTAACCTGTTCCATTCTTTAGACTTACTATTACTGCTTTTGACACAGCTACAGGAAATAAAAAGCTACTGGAATGCAGACCAGGAAAATGTATTCCCAGAAGGCTTTGCAGAACTAGAGGCTGGAATCATTGAGTGGAAACAGACTGCAAAGCAGTCTCCCATTCTTTGCTGCTTAGATGATCTGCTCAAATATAAAATACATTCTACAAATGTGACCATATTTAGTAGCTGTACTTTTAAGATACTTATGGAAAGAAAGTAAAAGAAAGAAAGAGAACAAGACTTTTAAAAAGGGTAAGTCTCTTCATGGAGGACTGTAATGTAGACTAGGAAAGAACTGTTTTGAATAGAGGAAGAATAAAGTCAAATAATTCATACTTAGTATGCAAGATTTGATTATTTTCTTTCTCTGTCCTTAATGGACTGGTTAAAGGAACCATAATAATACATATGAAAAATATATGATCCACAAATCCTGTAAAAATTGTTTTTATAATATTGAAGAGTATGTTGCACACATGCTGAGACATTTAAATCAATACTCCATTAACATAAATATTTTAAAATATGATTCTTCTTTAAGACCTAGCATCAGTCTGACACCCTTGCTCTGCAATGGTAATAATTAAGCTACAATGAAAATATACATTCTATAAATGAAAGAAAGCTTGTGAAAAAATGGTAATTTTACTTAGTCTGCCAGTGACTTCCATTTCATTGCCAAATATGGATAAAGTCTTAGCCTCACTGAAGGCATTGTGTCTATAATTCATGGATTTAATCCTGTATGTTCTGAAGAAGTTAGCAAGAATCCTTACATCTCATCATAAATAGAGCCTAGGAACATTTACGTTTTCATCAATAAAAGAACAATGGCCTGTACATGACATCACATTATTTGATCATTTGTCATTTAGCTATACTGATAATACGAATAAATGATTGTATTGTTAGCACTGATAATACAATAAAGTTTATGAAAAATTTCCATCTTGACAAAATTAAGGTACTTCATGTGGTTTTATCCCAAAGTATACATGGTTGTAAAAAGGGAAGTAATTTACTGACTTATTTAAACAGATCAGCAAGTATCTATTTGAATTGTTTAAAGATATTTGTGATGAGATGAACAGTCTCACATGGCTTCACTTCACTTCCAAGAACGATTCCAAGAGAGGAGCTCCCTGTGTAAGTGTGCCTGTAGGGCAGCTGTTTGGGCTGAAGAGAGCAATATTCAGTGGTCACTCCCTGATGCCCCTTTTGCCCTCTGCTGGAGGATTTTAGCCATCAGGACAGTGTTACCAAAGGTCAAAATTTCCCAGAAATTATCATTTCATGTTTGGAAATTGTGTCTCAGTTCAAGCTATGGCCCTGCTGCTAATTACTATTAAGAAATAAAGAAACTTGAAGTTGTTCTGACAGGGAAAAATAGAGGCTGAAGTTTTCTGTGTGTGTTTTCTATCTTGTCAAGTTGGCTCAACAAGCAAATGAAACTGGTTTGTTGTAATTAACTGTAGACAAAGAATTAACCTGTGTCCTTGAAATGTAATATTAAACAGTGAAATACAAAGTATTGTATCAAAGATGTGGTGACATCCAGTTCTGCTGACACAGAAAACCACGAAATGGATTGCATGCTGTGCCCAAACCTGACTGATTAAACCCAAGTTGCCCATCAGCTGGAAGGGTGGAAGGGTGGACTTGGCATGCTGGGGGAATGAGCAGTGACAGGGTGCAGTTGATCCCCAAAGATCATCTGAGCCTGGAACTGAGGGCACAAGCCCAGGCTGCCTGTCCCCCAGACAGCATCCCCAGCATCTCTTTAGTCATCTGAGGGGACATCTGCTTGATCCATGCTGATTTGCGAGGAAGGCAGGCCAGGCTCTCGGAAATGAGATCAAGATGATCACCTGCTGCATTTTAACACTGCTGTTTCTCCTTAATCTGTCAGCTCACAACTCACTGCCTGTGCTTCTGCGGTATCTCTGTGGTATCATAAATACACAGAGCTTCTCAGAACTTTAAAGCAAAGGCCCCAAATAGCCTACAACGGACTTCATGCTGGCCAGACAAAAAATGGGAAATTCAGTTGCTAGAGGGTGAAGAGTGACAACATTAGCTTTCCTTAAGAAGATGTAAAAAAATAATTGGATCTGTAAATAACAGAGACAACTGCCAGCAAAGACATTATGTTTTCTGCCCTCTGTATTTCATGGCTTCAGAGAGATAGAGGTGGTAAGTAGCAAAGCTAAGATATATATGGGTAGACAAAAGGAGCTGTAATGAGAGATATTAAGGAGCAGAAAAGCAGATGGAAGAAAAAGAGGGTAGAGGCCAAAACGATTCCTATTTTGTGCAGCATCTTTAAGGTAAAAACAAGGAGAATAATGTGGTGAGTAGGTGAGAAGTCAATAAATGGGTTCAAGATGCTGAAAGGAAAAGCATTTAGAATAGGTTATGATGACGATTTTGGCAGAAACACCTTAGACTGGAAAAGTCTAGCCTGGGCAAGGCAAGAGTTGTCAAGGAGATGATGAGGATGAAGCAACAGCACAGGAAAACTAAAGAAAGTAATAAGAGTAAGTCTTGAAAAACCCTTTACACCAGCCAGCTTTGAATATACTTAACTGGGATGTATCCTTTGGCTTCTGTGACAAATGTATATCTATGTCAAGGCAGAAGACATCATTCTTTAGTAATACTCAGATTTATGCTTTTACAAAAGAAAAAAAAGAAAATCCCCTACTAGTTGTCCCTCAATACTTTGTGAAAATGGAAACAAGAAACTGGAAAAGTGTATATTTCAGTTAGTGAATAACCTTCCAATAGGATGTATGTAGGGTTCCTCGTTATTCAAAGGTATGAAGTGTCACTGTAGTTACAACAAAACCTCAGTTTGCAAAAACAATGGTGGAGTTTCACTTGGTTGAAATTGAGGAATGCTAGCAACAATGCTACAATTTTTTGCCACTACCCAAAATTAGTAGGTTAGAACAACTGTTGCTCTTGCCCATATTTCTTCCCTTATTTTAGTTGCTGTGGTTCCAGGGGTGCCAAATCAGCCTTTCTGGCTAAAAATTCAAAGCCTCCAAGAAGCACAAACTACAAAACCTTACAGTTTATAATGAATGTCTTGGGTCCAATCCTACAAACATGCATGTAGGTAATTTTACTTGCATAGTAAATCCCATTTTCTCTGAAATTACTCCTGTTACTAAAATTCCTCCTGTATGTAGGAGTTTAGAAGCCTGGATCTGTTCTTCACTGTTTCTGCCATGTGCTGGCAGTGTTTTAGTAAGGGAGACACTTAAAAAAGATCCCCGACAGGGGCGTGAAGAAGTCCAAAGCGAGCAATTAAGAAGTGGTCAAAGCACTATAACAATGAGGACAGCAAGACTTGTTCTCTAACTAAAGCTGGTGACTTCTGTAGGAGCTAAATAAATGCACTGAGAGCCCTTTAAAATTTTGCTTGCTTCTTTCCCTCCTTTTCGCAGATGAATAGAGCCATTCATTTCAATGGAACTTTTGTCTGTGTGGGTCTGGAAAGCTGTCTGAGGAGCTTGCACAGCTCCAGGTAGCAAATGTTTGTAGAATCCCAAATGTTAGACAGTCTGTAATACTAATCTGGATGGCCTCAGTGCAAAATATAGTGGCTCAGTAGAGATCACCCACTACCAAGACTAAACCAAACTAAATGTTTAGCCATACCAAATAATTGGATACTTTTAAATATTAGCAAAAGGAATCAAAGAATTGGCCTTCTTTTGCCTAGGCTAATCCAGAGCAGTATTGAGAGAGATGTGAAAAACGGCAGGTGAATTAAAAGTATTCATGTCAAAAAAGAAAATTAATGTAATGAAGTTATTAGAAATTCAATGTGGTCATCACTAAAACAACAAACACAAGGTCTTATGCACTCTCAGATGCACACTCATATTGAAAGATCTAACTCTTTTACCACTGTATGCACTTTATTTTCATAGCTCATAAGCAGGATTTGATGAAATCCTGTTTAGTAACTGAAAAGACATGCCAAGGGCTAAGACAGTGACTAATCCATGCTATGGAAAACAGCACACCTGTAAATGAAGTTTATTTCTCTAATGGCTTCTTCCTCACAAGCGCTTATCTTCCTTCTAATCAAGATTTCATCCTACTTTCAGAGCCGTGAAAAATGCCCTCTCATCTATCCATCATTGCCTCTATTCATTTTGTTCCTTTCTGGTCCCATCTCTTTTGGCAGCTTCTACACAATGTTTGCCACTTGAGCACAGGCTAGCCAGGGGGCTTTGTTTTTCTTTTCTATGAGGCTCCTAGCTCCTAGGAGTTATCTGAAGACAGGTCCTCCCTGACACACCCTTTAGCAAAGCTGATAAAGTGAAATAGCAGAGAGACAACTAAGAAATATTTTCTTAAATTTAAAAATAAGGTCCATAAAAAAATCATAGCAAGGCCAATACCTGCTTAATCAATACATGTTGAATTAACTTTTTTTTGCTTTCTGTTATTGCAAGGTTCCATTCTGCCTGTGTAGTTCCTAATACACTGCTGACCCTAGCACAGAAAAGTGTTGCACATTTTGGAATTGCTACAGTTCTTGAGTTATTCCTTTGCATAGGAATAATTCCCTTGATACTTGCTTGCCCTCCCAGGAGGGCATTTAAGACCCACAGAGCACACAATTCTATATGTGCATGGAAAAACCACAAATAAATAAAAGAAATATTTTCTTACTGCCCCTTGATTACATGGCTACAGTATGTGACCATCTCTTTCCAGTACAGAAAGATACCTGCTTGCAGTGAGAAATGATGCATTTTATTTGCAGCTGGATTTTAATGGAGCAGGTTTAAGTAGCTTCCAGCTGTCTTTGGAAGGACTTCTCAGAATTTTCCTCTGAAAGGAATCTAGAGATATTCAGGAAATAGCAATAACTTTAATAAATCATGAACTGAAACCACTGAAAGCTGGAACTATTCAGTAGCATAAGACTGAAGGAGGAGGGGAAGAGAGAAAAGCATGACAGAGTATGATTTGGGTGAAAAAAACCATTTTGAAATATAACACCTCGTGTTGTGCAAGATGACTCAGAAAGGCAACAATTATTTCAAGAGTTGTGCTGGGGCACAAAGCCAATGACAAAATATCCAGCCTTGCCACAGGTGAGCAGGTCAGGTCTTACCTGACATTTCTCCCAATGAATGAGTACACATACTTTCATACACAGCTGTAGGTACTGGAGAAGATATAGGTATTTACAGAAAATGTACTATAAAATATCAGTCAGAAATGTCTTTTTCTGAAAAAAACAATTAGCTTATGTATTTTAGGGATGCATTTTGCCCGAAGTTCTTTCTTTCAAATTTGCTCACTCACTGGCTGAAGAACATTTCACAAAACAGGAAATATCTATAGTTCCTAGTGAGAGCCCAGAGCCAGCTCACAGGATACACATGAAGTTGTGTGAGTGCTATCAACTTTCCTGGGCTCTGCTGCAGTCCCATTTCCACATTACTGCAGGAAAAGTGATTTGTTGCTGGGGTACTCTAGAATGTCTGATAAATCATTGCTTTAGATGAACAAACCGCTTTTTAGATTCTCTGCCTGGGTGCTCAGAATATGAACTGAGTTCCCAAGATGTAGCTTTAGAAAGACTCAATAAAAATGGACCTTTATAAAGGAAGTAAGAGAATTCTTCATTGTTTATTATAATGGCAGTCAGGAGGTCAGCTTCAGTTATCCCCACGTAACCCCTCTGAACTTGCTTGATGGGGATGCAGTGCTGCAAGCCAGGGCAGGGCTTAGCTCAGTGTGTACATTTCAGAAGAAACCTTCACTACAGAGCTCAAAAGAATCCTTGTGCTCGCTGAAGGAAAGGTATAAAGGGCTGCTTGTTAATATTAGTCAACATAGTCCGTTTTCTGGAAAAAGAGCAGGGATCTTGGTAAGAACCTGTGTCAAGGCAAAATTTCTCCAAGTGAAAAAAAAGCAAACTAGAATTTAAAAAAAACACTACCTACTCTGTGCATCTTTGTAATTGTATGACACATTCCTGTGGGATTGACTTTCTGCAGGAAAAAATCAACAGCTCAGTAACTGACATTATCATGTAGTGCTTTTAACTTTTCATCATATTTTTGATCTTTAGCATAAAAATTATTCTTTTTAGAAGTCAAAATGCAGGGCTTTCCTTTTTACAAAACCTAATGTTGTGCTAGTATTATTTCGTTATCTGTGTGAGTCCTGTTTATTCCAAAACCTAGAAATTGCTTTAAACTGTTTCCTGGAAGAGAAGGAAAAAAGAAGCAGTGTGCTTGCGTGCGTGAGGAAGAGAGAAAATGAGATCTTTTGTATGGCTTTGAGAGAAAGTCAAAATTGTTTAAAGGCTATTGAAGTGACCTTGTATCTGTAGGTGTCTGTAGGTCCGACTTAAAACCAGGAGTGGGTGGCACCCTTTCGTAATTAGTATTTTGCCCCCCTCCCCGAGAAAGGCCATCCTCTCCCCGTGCCAGTCACTCGGTCTGGGCTCCTGCCTGGTGCAGGTGAGACCAGGGCGGATGCTGCAGCCCCTGGACACACCGTGTGACCGTGCAGGGAGTGGGCAGCGAGCACAGCTTGTCACAGCTGCTGCCCCTTGCCCGAGGGGGCTTGTCCGGAGCTGTGCCATTCCCTGCTCCCACCCACCAGCTCGGAGCTCATAGGCTTCAGGCTCTGTGACACACAATGGAGGTGGGTCTGCCCGCCCAGGAGCCTCTTCCCCCCATCCTGTCCCACTAAATGCCATTTGCATTGTTCCTCAGGCTCTGCGTGCCTGCAGAGGGGGCCAGAGATTTTGGCAGTCTCTGGCTACCTACTGCCGTTGAATGTCTCATTTTGGAAAACCTGGGAAGCGCTTTGAGCAAAGAGAAGCACAGCGTCACTCAAGGTTTCAGTACAGTATCGCCCTCGAAGGCAATCTGCTCATCAGTTTTTACTTGAGTAATTCACCAGCCATTTCCACTGCTCCCATCTCTTTGAAAATAATGCTAATTTGTCTTGTTTTCAGCGGTTTATGTTTTTCACTTCAGATTTTGTGGAATGCGTACCAATAAAATCTTAAGGAACTTTGTATTTTTAAAGCATTTTGTCAGAAGCTAAATGCAATATGACTTTTCCAAAACGGTATGGAAATCATGATCCATCTGTAAATTCTCTGTGTACCACAGTCATTTATTACTTCATACTGAAATTTGAAACATGAGAACAAAGCAGAGGCAAAGCCAAATAGAAAAGCCACACCAGAAAGGAACATCTGCAAAATTCTATGAAAAAAAATGCACAAATGTTATGAATTAAACCTTTTCTGACTTTTCTTACAGCACAACCTTACACTCAGCAAGACAGGAAGGACTATCAAAATATTTCCTATTCAATATGAAGAAGCAGAAGTCCATACCATTTTTTTTAAACATTAAATAAAAGCCTGCTAGCATACTCCAGAAAATCTAACAGCTGATAAAGAATGAAAATGTGAATCATAAAATGCAATATAAAGTACCAGTAATTTCAACTGTAGTCTTTAACACAGTCTTTGCTATGGCTACAGTTGGCTTTGCAAACAAGTGGTAAGAGCAAATGGAGAAGATGCTGCATTTCACACCTAGAGGGCATGAAGAAACTTTTGCAAAAAACATTTTTTAATTGGAAAACAAGTCTGTGGAAAGAGAAAGTGCTTATAAAACCAGGAATGTTTCTGTTAGTCTTAATTTTGTTAAAGGATATAGTGTTATTCAAAAATAATGTGCCTTTTCAAGCATTTCTTTTGACAAACCAAGTCATTATTGGGGGGCAGGGAGGATGACAAAGGAAAAAACAGTAGTTTGAAATAGTAGTCAGTCATTCATCTGTAAACTCTTTCAGTCTGCTCATTTATTGACCCTTTCAAAAGTTAAAGCTTGCCTTAATATTTAGGACAGGAAATCTCAAAAATCTGGAGAAATATCCCAGATAAACTTCTTCACAATCAGTAACTGACTGCTTACATTGAGATATGGTCCACACCACTGAAGTCCATGTGAGAAGGGTTGGGACTCAAGGTAAGAAATTCTAGCCACAGAGCAGAAACTACAAAGCAAAGCACATTTCAGGTGGATTTTAGGTGGTAAAATTCTAGATTACATACTTGCCAAGTTGTGAATTATGTAAGAAAATTGATACGTTTCTCTTATCAAGCACGTAACATTCCACAGTACGCTTTCTAATATCAGCATAATAATTATCTTATTTTCACAAATATTAATCTGAAATTCTTCTTGTCCTATTTACTACTGACTTCTGTACTGTAGGATTTTGCAGGCGGGTATTGTGTAAATGTACGTGGCCACACTCTGAATCCAGAAGAAAGGTGTTTGAAAAGGAGTATGTCACACCACTAAAATATGCGGCAAAACCTCTATCTCTGCAGTGGAGAATGAAGTATTGCTCATGAAAGGTCTTTTGCCAAAGGACCATTGCCACATCACAGATAGCCTGGCCTGTCCCATGGGAAATGCCCTGGGAAACCACACTTTCAGTTTTCCTTCATTATTTCCCTTGCTTTAGGGACCCTTAAGCAAGAAAATATCTTGTTTCCAATAACTGGGTAGAAACTGGAAAGATATCTACAACCCCTGCATAAACCTTTAGGAAAGCTGTAATGGAAAACAAGGAGAGGTGTTCTAGCAGAAAAAACTTTTCTTTATGCTTATGTGTCCTCTCACTTAGAGTTTTGCATGTGAACCCAGAATTTACTTATAAATAAAATAAAATACTTTCCCCAAAAGCTAGATTATTCTGGAAGATACTGCTATTTCTAGAAGTGACATAGAAGTGACAATCATCAATAAGTCCTAATGATCAGATAAACTTTATGCAAGACAAACATTATGTGTTTGTGTTAAACATTTTCTACCTTTATCATTACTGTTAAACACAGTGAACGGTGTGATTGTACAGAGGTTTACACTTTTGACCAAAGTAGAACTGTTTGCAAGCCAAAGTCTGGACATTACATTTACAAAGGCTATGCTGTTATCAACACTGGAAGCACATGTCCCTCTCAGAGAGTAAGAATCTTTCTTGAAAAATGAATCTGAAAAAATATTAATAAAAGTATTCATTAAAGGAAATAAAAGATTTTCAGGATCAAAATAATTAGAGAAAAGGTGCACCAAGTGTTTTTCATAGAACATTAAAATCATGCATAGAATAAAGCTGGCTGAGAAGACACAAGCTGGGCTGTATCACTGTCCTTTTCATCACAGAGAAGGGAGAGAATGTTCGTAAGTTGTTATCAACACATTAAAAAAACCACCCACATTTCCTACCTCTGACTTATTCTTCAAATTGACACTCACTGAGGTACAGGAGCACGGTGGTCCTGTGCCAGTGAGTCCACAGGGGAATGAGAATGCTGGCAATGACAGTTATGTTCCAGACTCTAAACCATATGTCAGAGCTGCTGGTGACACCTTAGTCACCAGCTGTTAGCCATGTTCTAGCCTTTACAGTCAGAGCTGCAGTTTCATGATATTAAATATTTCTAAAATCCTGGAGGAGAGTTCTGTATCAAAAACAAGCAAGTGTGTATGGACTGCATAAATTGAAATGTTCAAGTTAATTTTCATAAATAGGGGCTTCCCCTGGCTGGCTCAAAGGTTCATGTGCTTTGTGGTCAGGGTAAAGAGAATTGCTGTCTTTATTTGCAGTTCAACTTGGCACGGAGGTAGCAAATAAACTTTGCCTATGGCTGCTTTCCAAAGCAAACAGAACTTTTATCTCTACTTGAAACTTTTATTAAAGCAATGAATATCACATCTAGCATTTATAAATTCCTTTTGTCCTGCACTAAAGTGGAGCATGCAGGAAGGATAATTTGGGTAATTAGCTCAAACTAAACCCTGGGCCAGAGGAAAATTTGTGCATAGTGCAATGTGTTAATGTGGAAGGGTGATCAGATCTTGTGCTGCTCTCTTCATCCTCTTAACTCTACTATCTCCAGAAAGAAGAAACTTGACTCAACTGCAGTTCTCCTGGGAGCCCTGCTCTGGCATGGCTGCTTTTCTTCCATTCACAGTGAACCTCCTTTTAGAAGTCATAATCTGCCCTGGAATCTGGTTTCATATTTTGAGTCAGAAAAATACTAGCTCATTCTTCTCTTTATTCCACGGTACATGATACACAATTTTTCTGATGCTATCAAGCATATTTAACACCCCAATAAAGGTATTGGGATCAACTTTTTAATATTTAACTCTAATATAATACTTGAACTCTCCTCTATATAGAAAGCATATTTACTTTAAGTTAGATCCTTGATATTTGACACTGGTAATAGACTGTTCACTGTTTCCAGCCATTCATGGAAGTGTTCCAGATATGTCCCTGACACGTAAAAGAATTTTATGTTATTTGAATACTCTTATAGTAGCTGGAAGCATTTTTCAACAAAGGACTTCACTCAGGGTGATATATTTGGTGAACAGGCTTTCCAAATAATTCTTCATGAACCTGTACTGTACTACTGCACACTGGTATTGTACATGTTATCGATGTTGTACTCGGCACAGATGTTCCACCAAAACAAGTATTTCAAGCTGAGAACCTGCTGGTCATTAATCCTACATTATTAAAAAGGAACCCTACTTATACATCTACATACTACCGCTATGAGAATGTCATGAAGCTGAAAGAAATGTTACCCTGACATGAAGCTTTAGTAATAAACAAACTCCCAGTTTTTGTGGACAGCCAAGAGAAATGTTCTAGAGAATGCCAACTGTAACTACTCGACTTCTGTTCCTTTAACAAGACAAAACCAGGTGCTCCAAGTGCAGACAGGCATTGATTTGCTTGGGGAGGCTGATTGTGTGAGCAATATCAATTTTGTAGCACATTTGCTTCCTTTCAGGGGCCAGAAGAACTGCAGCAGTTTTGTCCTGCAGGCTTCTCTCACTGCAACCATATCAGCCTCTGTCCAACGACAGTATCAGGAAAGTAGGGAAAGATGCATTAAATCTATTATTTGTCAGTGCAGGGTATTTCCTTCATTCCTTGTCCAGATCATTTGGAAGGACAGAACCATTTCCAAAACCTCACACTTTTCTCCAGAATACTCTGTTTTTATGTATCAACGTCACTTTTCTTGTGCAAAAATCAGTATTTTTATTCCAGCTATTGCCCGCAGGACAGAATCAGACTAAAGTGTTTACTAAGTACAGGACTCCAATTACTACAATTATTAAAAACCATATTTTTTCAGTGTGGTGTGTTCCTACTTACATCTGTGCTACCATTTTTGTGTTGCTGGAAGTCACCTAAGAACACTGTGTTAGAGAAGACGAGAGGTAGGCAAAAGCACAGGCACAGTGATGTGGGCATTGCTGACTGTGCAGCCATGGCAAAACTCAGGAACCTACATAAAATGCGAGTCAGATAATTGGATGTCAGCCTGAGGTAGTATCTGTGCTGCCGTGACAGCACAGGCAGCTCAAGACACTGGCATTTATCTTTCAAACATGACCTAATTGCCATTCCTTCCATTAGTGCTAATTGTTTTAAGTGGCCTGTATGTATCAAGCTCTTATGTCAGTTGAATAACATCTGCTCCCTGTTCATGATGAAGTGTTTCAAACAAGAGAAAATTTTTCTCATATGGATATAGAGTATTTGCCTTACCCTTTCTGTCCTGTGTGCGAGGAGGAAGGCAGTTTCAAAAGCATGTGTTTTGCCTTATCTCCAGCTGGGATAGGTTCTCCAAGAGAAGGTGAGAAGAAGAAAGGGACCCAGAGGTTACAGCAGCTACACTCAGTATCTCCAGTGCCTCTCTGCATTGACACATCTGATTTCAGACCTCAGCTCAGGACTAGATTTATAAGGATGCCCAGCCTCTGAGTCTCAAAACAGAGAGAAGAACAGAGATAACATAGAGGTGACACAAATTACACTAGAAAATTTAACATCAAACAGTTTGTGAAGAGAAGGATTCTCCTTCCATGAGCATGAAAAGAATCATACCCCATTCATCCTGTGATGAATGGAAACACAAATTGCCACTGAATGTCATCCATAGATACAAAAAGGACTGGCTCAGTTCCCCTCTTTTGTGCAGCATGTACAAATTCTGTTGTATTTTTTCCTTTTTGTTATGGTATTGCCAATCCTGAATGAAAGAGCTTACAAATATATAAAAAGATTTGGATGGAAATATAATACCTGCAGTTTTGTAATCTGTCTTTTCTAAAACCCCAAAACACCATACATAGTTTTTTCAAATTGAAATCTGCAGTTATGCCCCAACCACAAAAACATGCCTATGCTATAATGTGGATCCCAGCGATTACAGTTTGTTTCTGTAATCTTAACTGTATGAAGTCTCCAAACAGTTATTTTGGACAAAACATAGTCCTATGTTGTTATTAAACCTTTTAAGATCACTTTCTATGAATTCTACTATTTCAAATAAACAGGTTGGTATTTCAGAGGGAATTAAAAAGTAGGTAATTTAAATAACTTGATAGTACCTGACTGACTTTGTTTTGAAGAATGTTTGAGCAGGCAACAGTCCTAAATCAAAGCAAGTATATGAACAAGGCTTTGGCTTTGGCCAAAGCCATCCATGTCCTGCCCATATTGACAATTTTTCTCTAAATTGCTCTAGAGGTGACGCCTCAGTGCTATGAACTATATCAAGCTCCACTGGCTCTGGATTCAGCTTGGATGCACTGGGGTCTGTATGTCTGTGTCAGCTAAGATTAGAGACCTCTGCTCGTAGACCTAGTATATGTTATATTTCCCTGTCACTCACTATTATTCCTTACATAGTTCTGAATTCCTGCTGTAGTCGGGGTCATCAGAGGGATATTTTTTAGTGCATCTGTTTACATAAACACCATACCATTTTTTAGTGGTAAAATATTTTGCAAAAATTTTCCTTTAAAATAATATGCACTTCAAATCATTACAGGATATAGGAAAACTGGAAATATGCCTCAGGAAAGTAGTTTAACAGGATACTCGGGTACCTAACTAGCATTCTACATTAATAGTTTGAGGTGAAAAAATTATATTCTTCAAGTAAGAATTTAAGAAAAGCAGAAACTCTCATTCATGCAATGATGCTTTGCAAGAAGATTCCAGGTAAAACTAGAATAGAAATTTAAATTAGTATCATTCTAACTCTAGATTAGTGCGGCAGGATTCTACCTACCCCTGCAATTCCCATCCCATTGATGACTGGCTACTGGAAATTGGTTTCCTGATTACCAGTGAAACCATTCAGATAATAGAATTTGCTCTGGGTAATCTCAAGGCTGATTTTGGCCTTGTTCTATAAGCAACAATTCCCCATTAGGAATCATATGAAAAGAGCAAGGATGGCAGATTTGGTGGCATTGGTCAAACACTCAGTTGTTGGCCATGTTTGAGACAGATATAAATGGATTGGTAGTGCTGTGATAGTCCTGTGGTGGTGCAGCGCAGTCATGTCTCAGCCAGTCTGTCAATAGTGGTGCGAGGTGGCCGTATGAAAAAGTAAAGTACAACTGATCCTCAAATGCATTTTGCCTTTTAAGAAATGCTTCCATGTCCCTCCCTAAACAAGGCCAGGAGGAACTATTTCAGATGGTAACATGACATAGTTTCTCAAAGTAGTAACTGTTCTGTCTTTTCTGTCTGAGGATATAAGGATTTCATTTTTGCACTCAAGACTGAGAATGGTCGGGATTTTCTGTTTTCAACTGAAAACTGTCAGTTTTTAGGGAAGAAGAACAAGCTCCTGGTGGAAAAAATGAGACTTCTGCTTCTGCCTTAAAAAATTTAATCTAAACTAATTGCAGAATAGAAACTTTTAGATAAATTCTTCCTAGCCTTTGACACTCGGTCTTCATTTCCCTCATTTTCCAAGACAGGTTTTATCAATAGTGCTCTTTGCTATGTGCTGGTATATGTCTGCATAAATTACAAGCCACAGGCATCCAGGACAGAGTGAAGGAACAAGCAGTACCTGATCGAGGAATAAAATAGCAAGTGTTTGTGAAAGGTACGAGGAAGGTTTTCATGCGGCACAGTTTATCCAACTGTGAAAACATTCGTTGGGATATTAGAGAGCGGCTGCTCGGAGCTCTTTTGGCTACTGACCAGGATAAATGGTCCAAGCAGAGGAGCTGACTGCAGCTTAGTTACATACAAGAAGACACAAAGAAAAAAGAGAAACATGACCCAAGAGAGAGCAGCATGTGGGTTGAGAGATTAATCAAGCATTTCCTGAGTTATTTTTCCCTGTGTCCTGCTCCTTAGTGAACTCCACTTCTCTCCTTCTCAGCTAATGGCACTTTGCATGGTCCTGTGGGTTTACACCCGTAGTTGCAGATGTTATTACATCTCTTTCTTCAGGATGCTCTCTGGTTTGAGACACAATGATACAATTGCTGAGAACAAGAAATATCACAGTCCAAGGAGGGCACAGAGTTCAACTCTACCACCACAGCTTTTAATTGAAAATATTATCTGAAAGTCACAGATGAAACAAACAAGTATGTCTTTTCTCCTTCATGACATCTCCCTCAATCACACTTCCATGACTTTTTCTTCTGAACATAATTCTTACTTTTAAATTTGATTCAACTGTGTGTAAGTTTGCATCTCAGATGACCTTTCTGCACTCAGCAGTACTCCAGACTCACCACTGAACGCTCCCCAGAGCTCGTTAGTTATCCCATTGCCTTTCTGAGCTGTGTTCAAAGAACAAACTGAATGAGACTTATTTCAGACAAAGTGAGAATGAGTTTGTCTAGTGATCTTGACAGGCTGGAAAGATCTCTATGTTCCACGATACTCAATTGTATATTCTACTTTCATCCTGTTTGGATCTGGCTGAACACTTTTATACAAAGCCAATATTTTGCCACAATCTAGTAAGGAATATTTAAAAGCACTGCAACAAAATTATGTCCTAAACCCAGAAGAAAGCTGACATATCCTGAAATCTATTTGGAATTGGATACTCTTGTCTGCTCTTGATTTTATAATCAAACTGCTCAGGTACCATTCAAAATACAACAATGTGAAACATGGGGTACCTTTGGGTTTTTTTAATTGCCATATAGTAGAATGTTCTTTTGTTGCTGGTAATTCCAGCAAGCTGGAGATCATTCTGCTTCCAACTCATCTAGCATCTCTAAAATATTAGGTATAGTATCCTTAACTGCTGAAGTAATGTTGCCCAGAAACCACTGGAATATAAATCTACCACAAAGACAGTTGAAGGTTTGCAGTATTAAGGACATGCTCTGCTCAGCACTTATCCCATCACAGAAAAGTACAATTGCAAGAGATCTTCCTTGCAGAACTCATCCCTTAGTGCATGAAATGAAGCATTATCAGCTACACACAGAATGAGGTTTTATCTGACCTTATCTCCAATTGTGAAGGATTGCAAAGCCTCAAAAGGTAGTTTGGTATAGTGATCTTTTCGCATTAAGGTGCTCTTAATTGGGTTTTCTACTCATTTTTTCAATGACACGTAAGCTAAATATTCCTGTTGCAAATTAAAGAGTGGTGTTCTTATGATTTTAGAGTCAGAAGACAGAGAATCACTCTCTAGCTTATATATATTGGAGAGTCTCACACTGTAACCTGACATTTAATGACCTTTTTCACAAATCTTTTATAATTATGAATTTGCCAAAACATGAACAGATTTTCAACTCTGCCAACTACAATATGCTTTTCTTCAGCAGCTTCTAATGTTCTCCTGTGGAAAGCCTGATCTCTTGTTTTTGTACACAGATAAATGCAATTTATTATTGCTAACTGTTGCATGTACATTAATGATGCACTGCTATCCCCAGCAGTAGGACATACCGTCTCCTTGCTGTCCCATTTTTCAATAGTTCTACAAAGTAATTGGCAAAGTGTTTGACAATCTGCACTTGCACACCTGTGGCATCACATCCATTTCCATCTGCTACACTGCAGCCCATGCACAACCTCCTGCTCTGCAAAATGACCCATCCTGTTCAAATCTAAACTGTCTGTTTTCTCATGCTACTTATTTCTTAAAACAGTATGATTGCCATGCACTTTGACTATATCAAGCATTTCCTATCATTCATTCTTGCTTATTTGAATATTTGATTTTGTAGGAATCAGTGAAGTACTGTGTCATTTTATTAGCAGCAGCACTGATTAGTGCTGCCTAGTGTTTTTCAGTGTAGTTCTGTTTCACAATTCATTGTGCTTACAATACTTTTTTATAGATGGTTGCTTTGCCATATGCATGCTGTGCTTCACACAACCATTTTAATGTGTTGTTTTCATTACAAACAAATCCGTTCTCTGCTGGGCATTTATCACTTGTTTTTATGATAAGTTCATGTATCTTAAACAGATGTTCTTTTAAGTTTTCAATTGCAAAACACTATTTTAAGATACAATTTTAAATTCACATTCCTGTGTTGCAGTAACAATGACAAAACACAAATGGAATTGGAATTCCCTTTCAGAAGGACAAGTACAAAGGAAAATATGTCAGTAGGACTGTCAGTACTAAAGTCCACTTTCCTTCCTTTATTAGAGCATTCCCTAATTCTTCAAATTCAAATATTTGTTATACTCTCCAGTTCTACACCATCATGATTAATGTTTTCCTCTGTGGACCATTTTTAGTAGATTGTTATAACTTTCTCACATCATAATTTTGTATGGCTTTCCCAAGTGATAGACAAAGATCAACCACCCATTCTCATTCTTTGCCAGCTTTCTACTTAGAATACTTTGATTACTCCATCCTTTCCAAACACTACATTTTTCATTTTCCAAAGATTATTGTAATAAAGATATGACTTTGTAGAAGACTGGTATGAGATAAATTTTCAGCTAACTTAATTTCACAAGACATGCCAATGCTATACAAAGTTATAACTCCACCCTAGATAAAGGCCCTATGTCTTGGTGTTAATGGCAACTACAGCCAAGGTTTAGTCATAACTATGATAAATTCTGCTTTCATAAGTGAGGTTTTATTTGTTTGTTTGAAGAATTGTGGGGTTTGTAAGGTTTTATTTGGTGGGGTTTTCTTTCCCCTGATAAATCTTTGTATCTACTTTTGTTATTTGGAAAGCTCATTTGACAGCCCCAAAAGACCTTGAATTTTCTTTCAAGATTAGAGTTTTAAGTTTTCAAGCACAGAGTTTTATGCCTAGTTAGTAAAACATTTTAGGCATTAAATTATTGGTTGCTAAATATTAAACTTGAAAAAAGAAGTTGTCCTTTTCATATAGCTATGGTTAGTCAGTGAAAATTGTACATTTGAAAGGTGTAGTTCTATATTTATCTGAAGTTGAATCCACTAAACCACAAACAAATAGTTTTCTAGTCTCCTGCTTCTAGAAAATCAAACAGAAGCTTGCAATTACTTGAACTGCACACCATCTGCTGCTACACATATCTGCACACCATCTTCAGCAGGAGTCAGAGGGGCTGGAGGAGTAGGTATGTCTGGGAAGTAGATCAGCATTCTTGGGGCTTAACATACTTGAGAGTAACTCTCCTTGTTAAAAATATTGTTCAGTGGTATAATAAGGAATTGAAAAACATTCATGATGTGCTTCTACTTGAGTTCCTACTGTCAAAACTTCAGCATATAACAACAACAAGAAATCTGGTCATTAATTTGTTTGATTTGGAGCAGGTCTTTGGAAAAAAAAAAATCTCAGCTCTCCACAGATTTTGAATTTTTATATGGTTGTAAGAGTCCATTTTTCTTTATCTGATTAAATGTCTATGGAAAGCTGTTCAAACAGGTTCATCAGTAACATATGTCAAAGCACATAAAATTTAGACCAAGCGCTGGCATCTGTTAGCAGCTATTTTCTTAGCTTGGAAAGTTCAGAAGAGTAGCAGAGAAACCTGTTCTGTGCGAGGGTGTTAAACAGTAACCTGAGCAAGTCAGAGAAATCACAGAATACTCTGAGTCGAAAGGGACACACAAGGACCATCAACGCCAATTCAAGTGGTGGCCCATATGGGGATCAAACCCTCCACCTCGGCATTATTAGTGCTGAGCTCCAACCAACTGAGCTCATCTCAGGGTAAGCACTGCCAATGGCACAGGGAGGCAGTGAAATATCCCGTCATCCCTTGAAATGCTGGTGTATACTTGTTTTCTGCTGGATTCTACATAAAAGCTTTTTTTGTATCTGCTGTATAGTCATCTTACAGTATGAAAACTGGAAAGAGCCACTCTTCTCTCTGCAAGGATTATTTTTTATGAGAAAAATGTTTTTATCCAAAAGTAAAATGTTTCAGCACCTTTTTGCAGGCACTTTATATAAAGTATGAGTTTGGTTACACTGCTAGAAAAACAGTAGGCCAACATATTTTTAAAAAATAAATATAAAATCCTGACATTGTGAAAGTGGTTAAATACACAATAAAGGCTTGCACTCAAATTGCACTGTACTTTGGTTATTTAGTCAATGTATATTTCTTTTATTCTAATAAACTTCTTTGTCGTCAATTACTTTGAGTATATCTCAGATTCTGACATAAGGGTTGATGCAATTTGTATTTTCTTTTTAACTGAGTTTTTGAGATCTCATATATTAACAACAATGTTCAAAAATCCCAGAAAAAGAATCTCAATCACCTGAGAAATTCCAGCTTTTAAATGCCTAAATTGCTCCATTTTTACATAATTGATAGAAGAAAACAGTTTAAAAATAGCAATTCTGAACAAGGCAACTTCAAAATATTACTCTTCTCATGTTATTTTTGTGATATTTTTAGAACTGAATGAGGGCTTTTTCAGCTGGCAAAAGTGACCTGAAATAATTTAGTTTTATTAAACTCATTTTAAAATTAAAAAATTAATACTGTACCATTACATCTGCAGAACTACTGCAGCTCCAGATCTTGCAAATATTGAATAAGTTATGGGAATTATAGGTCAGCTGGGAGTCCTATTTAGGATGATAAAGAATCAAAGCAATGTCCTTAGAGAGCAGTCCTTAGAGAACAGTTTTGTAGTTTATTCGAATGTTTTGAAATAACAGTTTAATTCAGATGAGAAATAATAAATTCAGATTTGGGTCAAGCATATTTTAAAGGCTTGAATTCTTTTGACTTTCCCCATCTGAAAAAACAACTTAAAAAATTAACATCCATTAAAAAGTTTCGTTTGTAAAATTTGCATTACCTATTGAGACTATATTGTTGTTGCATGAAATTTCCAAGCATTTCTGGTTTAAACATTGTATAAAATTCTGCCTCTGCCAATTAGACATGCATCAGTCCCTCAGCACAAAGCCATTTTACCATGTGATGTTCTAATGCAAAAGGCACGACACATGAAAAAAGTATTGGATTTGCAGAGTGAGTATTTAGTTATTCTTTAGGTTGTCATTTGTGGCTTTATGAAAGAACAAATGCTAAAAAAAAAAAGGCAGAAAGGCATTCTCTTGCAAGTAGAGAGTGAAACAGAAGATTACAATACAATGTACAACATAATCATATATTTACTGCACAAAACCAATCACAGAAATATATACATTCATTTTGAGACTTACAGAAGATGTTCACCTGTTTGAAGTGAAGGCCAACAGCCCTCCCCACCCCCATAAATCACTGCCTAAGGGGAGAAAGCATCAACAGCAAAACAAACAAAACCAAATAACAAAATCAAAACACATCCGTGACTTTTCCTATCTATGGATCTCAGTTGCCTAGCCCCTCAACTTAAGGCTTTCGGGTTATAAGATGACCTAAAAGAGCTAAAAATATCAGAACATGCAGGTAATTGCTGTGTAACTTATTTCAACCAAGGCATTACAAGAATTTTGAAAATTGCCAAGCTGCGAATAAAAGCCACTCAGCCACTCCCAACTCATATTCCTTTTAAATGTCACCTGCAAAGCAAGAAAAGGAAGAAAAGCTGTTCCTCTCTTTTATCACCTAATAATTAGGTTATTTGCCCATGAAGTTCCAGCTGGGGTCCTCTTCAGCCTGACAGGATTCAAATATCTATTGCCAAGTGAGAGATGTGGGTGTTGGAACCCACTGCCATGACCAGGTATGCAATTTCCATTAAACAGAGAGAAACTAAAATTCAGTAAACCATGTGGAGAGGTAAAAGTAGAGGAAGGACTGCACCATCACAGAACAGGAAATGGACCAATTTTGGTTTTAGCATGACTGTAAACGAGAAGGTTTTTCGCTCATTCTCTCCATAGGCTCACTACCATCCACACACTGGCCTCATTGCTTAGCCCTGAGTCAGTAGCTCAGCAGAAGGCTTTCCCAAGGCATGTCAGCAATAGGGAGGAACTGAGGGCAAGCCCATCCCTCCCTGTGAGCACATCCCTCCCTGTCCTTACCCCTCTTTCCCGAGTGCTCAGGTGCACTGGAGTAGGTCAGTGATGCCAAAGGCTCACATGGTCATACCAAACACTGGCTGTATAAAGGAGAAAACAGCTGCCCCCATCACGTAATCAACAATCCACTGCAAATTTGCAGAGACAAAACATTTCTTTTCCAGAAGCAATAGATTTCTGTTAAAAATGTGATGAATTGAATAATTTTAGGGATTTACTTGTGGGGGCTAAAAATAAAGGGTGATGACACTCCTCCTACCTTCCAACTGCTGCTGTTGCTTTCCTGCTTCCAAGAATGTTGGTAAGGCCTCAGCTTCTCAGACAATTGTGTCTATATAGGAATACAAGAACAAGAATTTATGTTCTTTTCTTCTTTTCTTGTTGGCCTTGATAGCTTTATGTAATTATTTTGAAGCAAGTGTGCATTCATAAGGATTTCATTACCACAAGTTTTTCCCATGTCTGCATTCATTCACTCATTTTCCCATAAGAGAAGAAATAAATAACTTTAGAAACGGATTGGACTCAGCTCATGTACTAATCATTATATATATGTATGTATGAAGATGTAAAAAAGTTTTAAAAAACTGATATGGCATTGCCACTATAAACAAAATAAATAGATTCTCAGACATGAAAACACAACATGTACTTGAAGGAGAAAAGAGTTCTTATCTTTCAATTGTGCTATTAATACAATCAAAGTAAACAACTTTGAGGGAGGAAAAATAGAAAAATGCTCTAATTGTAACTGGTGCTCTGGGCCACGTAGTCACAATATGCTGCGCAATTTTTAATTGCAGTCTTCCACCCATCAAAAAAGCCTTCAGTGTCTAGAGCACTGCTGTTCAACTGATTATTGGGTACATAAAATGATGTCTTCATTATTAGAAATTCACTGAGAGCTACCAATTGCATCACCTGAAAATCCTCTACTTTACAATTCAAGAAGATAAAATTATTTTTAATAGTAATAAACCGTTTCAGAAAAAAAAAATTAATTTGGAGATGGTGTTCTGGGTATACAGATGGTATCCTCTTATTACTACACACCAGATGACTATATTTCTCTGCCTATGAATCTTTTTTCCTTGCTTAAAAAAGCTGCTTCTTGTTCACCCATTCTACATAAGATTATTATCAAGTATTTACTCTGATGGTAATGACCATGTCCTACCCTTCATGAGTAGTGAATGGATTTTAAGCAGTTGAGTGTCTCACGGGAATGTCAGAAATCCTGCCACTATGTATTTGCAGTTACAGGAGACAACACACAGGCATGGATACCACAAAAAACCCCAACATTTGTCATTCGGTTTTGCTCTGCCTTTTACCCACATTTCATGGTGGCAACATTTCCTTTTCAAGATGGAGTGGGGGTAACTTGGAAGTAAGAAGCATATGTCAGGTAGGGACTTACAAATTCAGATCATGTGTAGTGAGGTCTAATTTGAGAGGTCTAAAATTAGAAAAGGTAAATCAGGTTTTGGTTTGGGTTTTTTTAATTTTTTTTTTTTTAGTCACTTTCGATTTCAAACCTTAGAGTTGCTGGTAGATATTACTTAGCCTTTGGAGGGGGCCTGTCTTGTTTTAGCTCCTTGCAGAGTCTACAGATAAGCAGATGGATCAGGGCTGCCTGACCACAACAATCTCTTAATATTTCTTAATTGGTATTCTCTAATTAAATATACAGAAATTTCACAGAAAATAATTATTAAAGGATTTATGATAATGGAAGTTCTAGCATAAGGGGAAAATTACTTTCTTATAGCTAAATAGTTTACACAATGAGTACAGCTTTGTTTAGAGAGGTAAATACACTTGTAAACTGTTAGGTCCAACCCCAAAATGAATGTGTCTGTGTCTCTCTCATGACACTCTAGAGACTGGAAAAAATATCCCAGATAAACACAATAGTGAATCTATGGACTCACATTTTCTGCTAAAGCAATCACTGTAACCTGTTAACCACTGCTTTCAGACATAGGAAACATCCTGAAGCAGGTAAATTAAAAATTGTTTTTACAGATTAGAAACAGTTATTGTCAGTGCACCACATATCTAGAAAGATTTATTTTATTTCCCACCAGGATCAATGTGCAATGTCAGATAATAAGTCCTGTGAAGACAAAATAACATTACAGAATTCAGTGCCAAAAGTTCCACCTCTGAGATTCTCTGTGTATTGACTGTTGAAAGTGCTGACTACTTATTTCAGTTGCCCTATAAAAAAACCCACAAATTACAAAAATTAGTCTCTAAAACACGTGAAGATCCACGATTACAATCTTTGTGAGCTCATTTACACAGTTAGTGTAAGTGAATTTAACAAAGAAAAATATGCTTTTCCAAGGTTATAATTGACAATATCAGTTTCATCAAAAATTATAAACACTTTATGTTGTACCTCAAAGCTGGAATTTGTTTTAGAGGCAGAAGAGCCTTCAGTAGGACCTGAGAACAACCTTGCTACCCTATATAGCCCTCAGACTGTACACAAATCAAAGCATGAGTGCCAAAAAATATTTCTCAAAACAGAATTTTAGCATAATTTAAATTAATTTTACTCTTGTTACTGTGTGATTATGGCAATATCATAAGGAGCTGCAAGGTGCCTACCTCCAGTGAGACACAGATTGGACAAAAGCCAATGGGAAATCCAAGTTTCACGTCCTACTCTCTCTTTAAATGAAATCCTGCCTCCTCTGGATGTCAAGGGGAGTTTCACTCTTGACTTTGGTGGGAAGGATTTAATCTGTAAATAAAAGAAGAATTCTTTATTGAGATCCTTTAATTTTGTATCCTGTTGGCTGATACCTTTTTAAAAAGGAAGTGAGATCTGTTCAGTCACAGTCCTTAGTTTTGCAAACCTCAGGGGATCCAATTAGAAGTCAAGAGAAATTTAAACAGCTGTATTTTGCCACTTAACCACAGAAAACCATTTTGTACCAGACACATAAAAAAGCACATTTAATTATGACAATGAATTTACCAGCATGAAGGAAGTTCGAGCAGCATGGTTAAAAAGTAAAGTTTTCTAATGCTGCAGTGTTCAGTTTTCATGGGCTTTTACACCCTTATCTGAACTATTCACATTAGGTAACTGAACAGTATAATAATTTATAATGATTTTCCCTAAGTAGGGGGAAAAAAAATACTATCTATTTATACTTGTTCTGCTCATTTACTTTTTAGATTACCCAAACTGAAATCCAACATATTTCACTATTTAATGACTGACATCAAACACTGGAAAAGCATTTAATGATTCCTTCTGCTGGAGTCCTTCTTAATTACAAAAGGAACCAAGTTCAGTGCTGTTATTTGGTTACATTCTAAAATGTTTCTTGGACTCTCTACAATCATTTTATTCTCATACACGGGATGATGTCTCCAGCATGACTAGTCCAGACTCTGGATGCACGCTCTCCTGACGTTAGAACAAATACTTGTGATTTGCCAAACTCAACTTGCTAGGGCTTCGTCTGCACTGTAGTTGGAATGGAAAAAGCTAGGATATCCAAGCAGAGAGTTTGCTAAAAAAAACCCCCAAAACAACCAAACAGACAAAACAACAAACTTCAGAACATAGCCAACAAAGGCACTTAAAAGACACCACAGACTTTTAGAGGGAAATCTCAACTGAAATGGATTTCAGAACACAAGAAAAACTTAAAAAGGAATCAAACATCTTGTCAAGTGGCTCTTTTAACATGCCTGTACCTGACAGACTGCTCTCCCTCCTTCCAGGAAAAAAAGACAGTACAACCAATGTTAATATTTACATTAAATAGGCAAAACAATCTCATGAACCACCATGATGGACAGGAGAGGAAAACCAGAGACTGTGTTGACCAGAAGCAAAAAGTGGAGTAAATTTTTGGACGTGACCACTAGCACAGTCCACTCTCTGTACTAGTGCTTTTTACTTCTAAACAGGTTAGTTTTATAAAGTCGAATAGTCAATATATTCAATTCACTTGTCTTCAGAATCATCCTTCCTGAGTTTTTACCCCATAATTCACCTCTTCATATCTACTTTTACTGCTTTCTTTGTCATAAAACCTCCTTCAACCATTATGCCAAAGTGCAGTCCAACAAATGTTGTGGTGATTCCTGACATGTATGAAAATTTACATAAGATGTTTCATGTTGATTAATTTAAATATTTTTCAATATGAGAAAACCAGGAACTAGCACTGGAAGTCTTCTGCCAAGAGAGAATCTGACTCCCTTGAGTAAGTTTTCATGAGAAAAAAACACAGCCAGCTCAGAGTCAGGCACTAGATAAAAACAGATAACCTCTCCTGCAGAAGAATTATAAAACTCTTCTATCACTTCCCTTATGTCAGAAGACAAGAGCTGGAAATCAGCAGGGCTAAATACAGTGGCCAAGTGTGTAATTTTCAGGATAGATTGTTGAGCTGTTACTTTTGCACGTCTCTCTGCAGTCTGATGTGGACAAAGAATAGCTGCCAAGTGTGCAGTGCTGGGACAAAACAGAAATAATGAAGTGTTACAGCCCAATAGGGAATGTAGGTTAAGGACTTAAACAGGCAAGAAGTGTGAAGGGCTGATGAAGAGCAGTTCGGCTGCCAGAAAAGAGAATAGGCAAGAGGGAAAGGTATCTGCAGTAGTCATGTCAGAAAGAGGCTACCCAGGACTACAGTCACAACAGTGGCCAGTCATTTATTAGTATTTTGAAATTTGAGTTCAGTTTAAATTTCAGGAAAGCCAAGCTAACAAATTATGCTCACTGGATTGAACAGTGAATATGAGAAACACTTAAGTTTTCTGGAAAAGGAAAGGACAATGTGGGGCTGTGGATATCCCACAGGAAACTTTTAATGATGGCAGTAAAATAGTAATTTTTTAAAAAAAATAAGAAAACCCCATCAATAATAAAATGCATCAATGTCTGTTGTATAAAACTGCAAGAGTTAGTTACATCCTAAAAAATCTGATGACCTAAAATTTTCCAAGCACCTCTAAAGATAATAATAATGCAGATCCAGTATAAGATAGTTAAAAGAATGAAAGACTGTTTACAATAACATCTCTAAAGATAGCAAGACAAGGGGTATGAAAATATTTTTCTTTGGATCATTTAATCTGTGGAATTATTTCCTTTCTTCCTGTTAGAAATATAATACTGAACTGAATGAAGCTCTGATGAAGAACTGAAAGCAAAGGAAGCAGGAAGGAAAATAAGATCCCAAAGGTAAATGGGTGTAATATGTAGAGAAAAAGATAAGATTTAGATCTACAGTATTACTCTTCAGTCAACTAAAGAAAATGCAGCCATTTTTTCTGCCTCTATTACCCTCCCCACAGCCCTAAGGTTTTAAGTGGGTTCCTGATTAGCACAAAGGAGTTTGATCCATTGGAAGAATGCATCGAAGAATCTGAAGTCACTGAAACTCAGCATTAAAAACGCTCTTTTGCCTAAGAGTGACGGCTGGTAAGAGCACTAAAAAAAAATCACATAAAAGTTGAGGAATGAACAGAGAGGATGGTATATGAAAGTGAACAAGACTGCAAAATAAAGCAAATGTGGTACTGCAAAATTCCCTTGCCTCATTTCATGAGTGTAATGACCCAAAGTCAGAGACTAATGTCAGGTTTTGAGCACCAGAGTGGCATTTACTAAACACGTCATAACATTTCAATATGTGGGCTTTAGACAGCTCAGCTACCCTAGATCATCATGCTCTTCTGTGAATTCCAGGAGGGAAAAAAGCAGCATTTGGTGCAGAAGAAGAGGGCAGCCTGCCAGATTTACTTTTAGAAAAACTGAGAAAAAGATAAACAAGGCAACAAAAAAAGCCAAATATCATATGAAAGCTAGGATCTTGTAAAGATATAACTAAAGTACTTTGGATTTTTGAGCTTAGTAGTGGGCTAGAAAAATACTCTCTTGTTACACTAAAGCTAAAGATGGAATTGGTTCAATTGGCAGCTGAAAAGGCATATCAAGAGACTATTTTTTAGTGGGCATTATTTTCATATGTTGGCATCTGCATTCATCTCTCATAATCGACAGGGTGGGACCATAGACATGTAAGAGATTGATTGCTCTAATTAGAAGGGTACCCTATGATCAAAACTGTGATATAAAAACAAACAAATTAAAACCGTAAATATCAACTGTTGAGAGCTATCCAAGAGGTAGGTATTATTACAAGAGTCATTCAAGCATTTTGCTGCTGTACTGGAATATCAGAGGTGTGAGTCTGCTCTGTTCATCTTTCAGATCTTCCAAATAGTTCAGCATACAGAAATTGTCTGCTTTTAACATTGTTTCCAGATGTACTCTTGGCCAGCTTTTGGCTTCTATTTGGACTGATATGAATGACCTGAACTTTGGGAACACAATTATACTCTGGGACAAAAACGTTACTCTCTGCTAATAAAGAACAAAAGGTTTCAAGGCAAAGATATGTGGTGATTTAACATCTAAATTACTCTTTACCCCAGAAGAAAGAGCAGCAGAAGTTTTGATTACTCCACCCATCCTTGAGTTTCTATGCATGAGCACACTTCACCATACTCATGGAGTTAGATGGCTTCTGATTCAGTCTTACAGCACTGAGTGTCCATTGAATTACAAATTAGCATTTGTGTTATTATCATACATTTTTTTAAAAAAGAAAAATAGACTAATTTGAAAAAATTTAATTGAGGTAAATAATTAAGTCAAAGCTACAGAATTTGCATTTCAGCAATGGTGACTAATCTCTTTGGTAGGGCAGGCAGGACATATTCAAGTCATTAGTATACGGAGCATAACCCTAGAAAGATGTGAGTGTGTGTACCACTGCTGGGCTGTGTGTGACACTGCTGGGCTCAGTGTGACACATGCTGGTCTCTGTGTGACACATGCTGGGCTGTGTGTGCCACTGCAGAGCTGTGTGTGACACTGCCGGGCTCAGTGTGACACTGCTGGGCTGTGTGTGACACTGCTGGGCTATGTGTGCCACTGGTGGCGTCTGTGTGACACTGCTGGGCTGTGTGTGCCACTGCAGAGCTGTGTGTGACACTGCCGGGCTCAGTGTGACACTGCTGGGCTGTGTGTGACACTGCTGGGCTATGTGTGCCACTGGTGGCGTCTGTGTGACACTGCTGGGCTCGGTGTGACACATGCTGGTCTCTGTGTGACACAAGCTGGGCTGTGTGTGCCACTGCAGAGCTGTGTGTGACACTGTCGGGCTGACACTGCAGGGCTGTGTGTGACACTGCTGGGCTCAGTGTGACACTGCTGGGCTGACACTGCAGGGCTCAGTGTGATGCTGCAGGGCTCAGTGTGACACTGCTGGGCTGACACTGCAGGGCTCAGTGTGATGCTGCAGGGCTCAGTGTGACACTGCTGGGCTGACACTGCAGGGCTCAGTGTGATGCTGCAGGGCTCAGTGTGACACTGCTGGGCTGACACTGCAGGGCTCAGTGTGATGCTGCAGGGCTCAGTGTGACACTGCTGGGCTGACACTGCAGGGCTCAGTGTGATGCTGCAGGGCTCAGTGTGACACTGCTGGGCTGACACTGCAGGGCTCAGTGTGATGCTGCAGGGCTCAGTGTGACACTGCTGGGCTGACACTGCAGGGCTCAGTGTGATGCTGCAGGGCTCAGTGTGACACTGCTGGGCTGACACTGCAGGGCTCAGTGTGATGCTGCAGGGCTCAGTGTGACACTGCTGGGCTGACACTGCAGGGCTCAGTGTGATGCTGCAGGGCTCAGTGTGACACTGCTGGGCTGACACTGCAGGGCTCAGTGTGATGCTGCAGGGCTCAGTGTGACACTGCTGGGCTGACACTGCAGGGCTCAGTGTGATGCTGCAGGGCTCAGTGTGACACTGCTGGGCTGACACTGCAGGGCTCAGTGTGATGCTGCAGGGCTCAGTGTGACACTGCTGGGCTGACACTGCAGGGCTCAGTGTGATGCTGCAGGGCTCAGTGTGACACTGTTGGGCTGACATTGCAGGGCTCAGTGTGATGCTGCAGGGCTCAGTGTGACACTGCTGGGCTGATACTGCAGGGCTCAGTGTGACACTGCCAGGCTCAGTGTGACACTGCAGGGCTCAGTGTGACACATGCTGGGCGCTGTGCAGTAGAATCAATATGCAGGAGCCCAGAGCCTGCTTCCAGCCCACACTACAAAGTCTTTGGCCCAGCAGTGGCAGAGGCTGAAACAGACTGCAGGAGCCAAGACAAGGAAAACAGGGCCAGTTCCCAGCAGTTGTCATTGCCCAGAGCCCCATGGCTGCCTTCTGGCCAGCCTGCTGCTCCTTGAAGCCAGACCTGCAGCCGGTACTTGACAGGAGGGGACTGCTGGCTTCCCAGGAATAAGCTTCACTTAGTGTATCACGGATCCCAGGAATTATCCCACTGATCCACAAGGACTCCACAAGCTGTAGTTTAAGCAATACTGCTTTTGACTATTCAAATTTCAAGCAGCTGGACTTCACCTTCAAATGAACCACAAAGCTGAGAACTCTGCTGTTAGTTTGGTGGGAGAACCTTTTTTTGGACCAAAAGGACAAGTTACTAGCCAGTTATAGTAGGAGGAACTCTCTGGTGACCTCACATCACATACCAGATACTTATCTTCCATCTAATAAAAAGTGTATTTCATCACTGTACAAGGAACCATGTCAATAAAGAGAACAGCACAATTCCAACTGCTAACCAGTTTTATGTCAGCCCAGCCCAATAAAGACAACAAATTTGGACAACACAACACTGCTTGGTTAGCAGCGCCCCAAGCCTTAACAGGGTATTTTCATGACTCAGTTTATTCCTACCATTTATATTACAGTTACCATTCTACAACTACCTTTATTTTATGTCCTTTACTGTATTGATTATTTGAGCAATGCATTCCAAGCAGAAGTCATTCAAGCTACACTACCTATGGATGAATTTCACTTGAGACACTTGGTTCATTAGGAGAATAAAATGCTGACAAAAGGCTTCATCTTGCTGGTGGATACTGGGCTGTTTTTCAGAGTGAGTGCTCACTGGGAAAAAAACAGGCCCTGTTAGCACTGAAACCAGAAAATCTGCTCTGAGCTCAGAGGCAGTTTGTCTCTCTTCTCTGTAAGAATAATTTTTATAAGACAGAATTACTTCCTACTTTTGATGCTGGAGTCTGTGGGTCTGTTCTTCATGGAAGAACCATACGTGTGCAACTCACAGAAAACTGTAATTCTTTAAACCACTTTCTGCAATTTCCAGCTTCTCTTACATATGACGAAATATAAATTCAGTGTTAGATAAACATCTAAAATGAACCCTCCTCATCATTCACAAGTGGAATATTAAAATCACTTGGCATTTTAAGTTAAGGTGCAATACACTAGCTTTTTGAAAACTAACTTGAAAAGGAACAATTTTTTTTACTGTAAATAGATCAAATTTGCTTATTCAAACAATTATCCTATGTATCACTGATTTTCATTTACTCAAACAAAAATGTTGCTTTTTCTGGTGAAAGGCCACTATGAGTTCAAATATATTTCATGTCTGCTTTTAACAATTGATGTTTTCTTTCACCTAAGGGCGAACATTAACATTTGAACACCATAAATTTAGTCTCCAAGCAGCAGTACTATTTAGTTCTCTAGGAAAATGCACAGAATCTGCTTTTCTAAGCAGTTGAAAAAGAATCAGTTTAGATAATGTAGCTGCTGAAAGTGAGCATCATTATTCGACTTTCTATTACAAATACAGGCAGCGTTGCATTGCTCAGGTAGAATTTCAGAACAGCTTTCCCTTTTAATATCTGATTTCTGCACCAAAATTATTTTTTCCTTCTGGAGAAGGTAAAGCTGAAAAAACATGCGTTCTCCTGCCAGTGGGAATCTCTGTCCCATCAAGCAAGAGGTCAGCAGTTTACAGCTGTGGAGTCAAGTATGGTTTTTTAAGGAGAAATACTCCTTAATCATTATTTTTTTGTTTGTTTGGCTTATTGGTTGTTTTGGTTTTGCGGGGTGCAGGGGGAGTGGGGGAAGGGGGTAACAATATTTTCAAAAGTCAAACACACAGTTGTGTCACCACATGGAATCGTACATACTGGGGACTACATTTACCTCATTTTCTTGATACGTTCTAAGACAACTTTCCATATCCACCACATCCCTGTCCCAAGAGAAGTTCAGCAAGTGTTTGAGAGGGTCCAAAAATTTGCCACAGCACTGCCCTTCTGACCAGAGACTGGTGACAATTGAGGTCACTCACCAGCCAGGAACCACAGCATTTTACCTGGCTGTCTGAACTGATGTTGCAGAAAATAAAAGCATAAAAGAGAAGCAGAGGCGAGTGCTTTAAATTGATAGTCTCCTGCCCATGCAGCTGGGGGGCTTATTTTGGTTTGTCTTTAGAAATTAAATAGGCTGATATGTTTTCAGTAGGTGGGGAATCAAACACACTAGACCAAAAAGTCAAAGTGAGTTGGATAAGTAAACAAAATATATCAAAGGAACTTAACTCCTTGGCAGTGGTAACAGTGGATTCCAGTGGAGCTTGTGTCTGGAAAATTGGACTCCAGGGCCCAAAGGGATTAGTTTTTCAAATTTATTTTACTTTCCTGTTGCACTTTGTACTCTTAGGCCTTCCACTCATTTTCTTTCTCCCTCTAAGAACTGGATAGCAGGTCAGGGAAAAAAACGTTGAAAATATGTACTAATTACACAGTAGGTTGAAAGACTTCCCTTCAACTTGGTACTATAAATAGGAAAATAAACAGAGCTATTGACATTAGTTACTATCAGAAAGGAAATTATTTCTCTGATTATTCCACATATGCTATTTTTCTACAACTGTATTTTAAATTCATAAAGTTACTACAACACAGAATGAAGTAACAATTTTTACATGTTGCTCTTATGAAATGCTATTTTGCAGCATTGTAGGACTACTTACAAACACCCCTAAAAAGGGAATGTGAGCACTTACATACTGTGAGGCCATTTACTAACAAGGACCTGATAATAATGTCTTTCTGGGACACAGTGCATTGTTTTGGGAAACCAGTAATCTTAAATTCAAACTATAAATTACAATGACTCTTGGCATTCTATCAAAGTGAAGTCTTTGCAAGCATAGCTATTTTAGTTTTTTCTCTTGCATCATTAAAAGAAACAAACTCTGGATCCTCTGCACAAAAGCTAATTGGAGGATGCACAACAACTTTCAGACTGACAATCTTTAGAGAAATGCTCAAGGCTTCCATTATGCGTTTTAATCTTTTATTTGAATGCCTGGGCTTCTTTGAGCCTAAGCAAGTTTCACTTTTAAAGTGGAGTTTTACTGCTAAAAATCCTCTCTAGTAATTTTTTAGAATCATAAACCAGTTTGGATTGGAGGAGATCTTAAAGATCATCCCTTTCCATGGGCAGGGACACCTTCCACCCGACCAGGTTTTTAGTGGCCAAAACCAGATAAGGTAGCTAGAATACCAAAATAAATGTTTCTCTCTGATGACTTCATTCAGCTCATCTAAAGCAAAGGGGAAAATCTTCATTTATTTCATTATATCCTGAATGCAGCTCTAAATGAGTGTGAGTTAGGAGATAAAAGTCAGGTACCTCAGAGTAAAAACACCTCAGAGTAAAAGCAATTAAACCCAAGTCCTACAGCTGACTTGTGCATATTTGCATTTTTAAAAATAAGTATGATTTTAAACCCAAGTTCAGTGAAATTGGTCATCTATTTGTAGACAGATCTTTCCTCATTAAGAGGTATTTTAAGGTAACACACATCATTCATTACATTATGCCAATTCTCTGTCGCAGACATAATTCGTTCTGATTTGACTGAAATTTTAATCAGCTGCCAGGAGAGCAAGTCCTTTACTGATGGCATTCAAAACCAGCTCTAATACCCGAGCAGCCTTGGGAATTAGAGCTGACATTATTGTTACAGCTCTGAATGCAAATACAATGCATTTTTATCTTGCACAGCTGAAAAAGCCAGTTTTCTATGCCTTGAAAATTAACAGAGTAATTTTATTAAACAGCTACAAATTGTATTTACACATAAATGACAGAAGTGCTACACGTAGATAAGCAACAACTTGAACTTAGCTGAGAGGCATTCAAAACAACAAGTACACTAAAAATCAGAAATTTAACCTAAATCAAAGACTTCACCAGAAGGTTGTATCACACTCTGGCCATCCCACCTCATGTGAAAATGTGTGGGGAGATTCCAGAGTGGAGAAAAAGTACAAGCTTTCCAGGTGTGCAGAACATTTGAAAGAAGTGGATTTATTCTCTAAAGAACTGACTAAGGAAAGGTACAGTGAAGCACTCTAAAATATGTAGAACAAACAAGGCAGTAAGTTGCTCTTCATATAAAAAATAAAACCAGATAGCTCCTTTTCAATCTGCAGCAGGGGAACTTTCTAGCTGTAAAGCCCATAACACTGACAAAAAAGATTGTGTGATATGTTCAGAACTCATAGTTTTCCTCCTCGGGACAGAGACAAACTTCAGTGCTCTAAGTTCCTCAAGCCTTATTTGTCACAAATCTCCCAACTAAAGAAGTTTGTACTCTATGGTGTGTAATCCCTAGATAATGAAAATACAGACACATATGTTGGTATGGAAAGTATTCTCCCGAACAACCACAAAGCTACTATATAGCTACTTCTTCAGAAAATGTAACTTGCAATTCACGCCTAAGTAGGGTTTCCTCAGTGTGAGACAGAATAAAATGAACTCACAGTGCCTCAGCACACCACAATGGTATTGTAGTAATTGCTAATTTACCCCCTGCTTGAAATATAGCTCAGCTAGAACAGTGAATTACTCCACTTTCAAGTCTATATTCCCTTTAGTCTAGGATAATAGCATAATGTAGTTTGGAAAGGACCTCCAGAGATCATTTAGTCAAACCCTGTGCTCCAAAGAGGACTAATCAGATCAGGTTGCTCAAGGCCTTGTACAGTTGAGTCTTGACTATATCCCAAGAGAGAGATCCCAACACCACTCTGGACAGAATATTCCAGTATTTAACTATTATAGGGCTTTTTATGAACTTCATTTGCTTTTCTTATTTTGAGAGATGTTATAAAAGAGTATATCTATATTCTTAAACTTGTCTTCAGGGGAGTTAACACTGAATGTCAAGAGATGTGCAAAAACACTGCTAATAAAGTAGTTTTACCAGGCTCATAATCACATTTTTAAAAAACCCCCCTCCAAATGGCTGCTGAATTATTCATAAATGGGTGTTTCAGTGGGTAAGTATGACCAGATTTATTCTGCAGTAAGAATCATGTTAAGCTTTCCTGGGCTTTGCAAGTCTAATTTTTTTTTTTTTTTAAATTGCTTTAGATACATTTATTAGTCATTGTTACTAAAACAATCTAGAAGTAATGAGATTCTTTCACATATTAAATATATTTATTTTCCTCAGTATTTGTCAGGTTTATTTGTGTACTGATTGTTATATCACACAACTGCCCCCGAAATGGATTATGGAACCCTTAAACAATACTGGAAAGATGCACTTGAACTTCCAGTCAGATCCTGGCACAAAATTGGCAAAGTCCAGGAATTTGTAAATATAAGCTTTCATATGGCACAATCAGAGAATTTGTGAAAAAAAATCAAGTTTTGTTTCCAAATCTCACACCTGAAACTTCTGCTTGATTACTGAAGATGACTATGGTAATTTCTGGGTATGCATCTGTGGCTTTTCACCACAAGTTACAGGGCTGAGTCACCTGACACCCAATTTCTTTGTGTGGTTAATGTGTTTCACACCTGCTGCCCGTGTACATGCACAGCCTGGATATTCTATAATCAGTGTTCACCTATACTCCTAACTAGAGAGATATTTGCTGCTTTGTCTCTGAATTCTCGTCTTTTCATAGCCTCAAAAAGTAGAATCCTGTAAAGATAATAATAAGCACTTCATACAATATCCACCAACCTCATTGTCTGCCGTCTTTAAGGACCAACATACTCATTCATAATGGAAAAAAAAAAACAAAAATAACCCCACCAAACTCAGAGTTAAGCCCTGATAAGATTGTGTGACTGACTTTTATTGTACCAAACACTTTACAAAGCCATTCTTAAAGGGAAAGTAGGGATTCTCCTGGGTTCTCACAGGTAGGAAACATGGGGACATATGTGAAGGAATTAAATAATCTTAACTCCTTCCTGAAATTCTTAAATCTTTATTCATGTTCCAAAGAGAAAAATTAAGAACAATTAAGAACATACGCTTAGACTTCCTAAAATGTCTGTCTTAGTGTTTGTTGCAACAAGGTACACTGCACTTCTTAGAAACACTTGATACAGCCATGCAGCAAGCTGTGGAAATTGCTTTTTAAGTACCAGATTTCGTTCATACATTTTTTTCTTTCAGTGATTTATTTAGAGCAGTTGAAAGATAGAGCAGTGGTTTTGCAGTAATGAAAATTCCATTTCTTGTAGCACTTGTGTCTTGGCTCCATAGCTGCTGATTTGCTCCAAAATATATTACATAATAAAATGGAATTTCCAGACAGAAGTCAGTACTTTTCAGCTAGATATATATCAGGGAAAACCTCTTCTACACGTTGGCTGCTAATTATATGCTGTTGGTTCTTGACAGAAATACTTTCTGGATTACATTTATTTTTTTTGTTCCCATAAAGACATTTAGAGAAGACTCTATAGCATACTTCCATTTTATTTTCCACACAAATCTATCCATCTTCTACTGGGACAAAGTGAGACTTCATAATAAGAAAGTAAATTCAGACTCCAGGAGGAATTTTATTTTTCTTTACTTTTTTCCCTAAAGTTGACAATTTGAGCTTTAGAAGGTGATTTCTGAGGAAGACATCCATCAGAAATAGCAGAAGCAGAACAATCAGCCAGAATAATCTAATATTTGATGGTGGAGCAAGGAAGAACTACCTTTTCTAAGGAAAGGTGGTGTATTATTCAAGCTTAAATACTGGATCCATGTGAAATTCAAGATTATAAACAAGTGATCTACTAATTCTTTGTATAACTTAATACAATTTTTTATATGGAATGCATCTACAGCTCAGTAGAGGAAGTGGAAGGAAGTCCCAGTTTTATTGAACATGAAAATGTTTTTAAAAAAAACCAGTTATATTGATCACAGAAAGTACACTCTATTTTTTAAAATATGTTCCAGTGGATAATCCAATATGTAACATGAAAAGACTTGAACACATTAGAAAAATGTCAACATAAACCATGATATGATGATCTAATTAACTGTATGGAATATGTAGGTAAAATATGGTAGTTTGTATTCACTTATAGAACATCATCTAGTGAAATCACAGATGTTCCAAACTAAGAGGAAGATCAAATCATAAACTTGTGTAATCAGATTCTGTGTATGTGAGATCCAAGCTCAGCACTGCATCCTACACTTAACTAAGGGGAAAAGATGTTGGAATGCTGAGAAGTGAATAAAGAACATATAGCCAGTCCACTCCCTTACATTTTTTTCTCAGGAAAAGCAGATAAATCAGACTATTTAAATTCAGACCTTGTCTAACAGCTGAGTTAAAATATACTTTCAAAATTAATTTAGAAGACAACTATGTATTGATTGATATTTTGTTTAGTTTATACCTCCAGCTGTTCTAAACATAGAAAGATTGGATCAATTGTTACATCTTTGACTAAAGTATTTCATCAAGTGATAACAATCTCCCTCCTTTTACTTGTATTTAGCAAAGAAACTCCATACTGTTTCTCAAAATACCACTATTTGGAAAGCCATATAAATCCTAGGCGGAAAATGCAATAGAAACACATTTAAATGAATAAATAGATCTAATTTTTAGGACAGACTCTTAAGCTAAGTAATTTTTGTGGAGATGAAATGCCACTATTGCAATGCAAGGAGTAAATGAAAGGGGTCAATCTGGAAAAATCTATAATTCAAGTGACCTTGTACACAAATTAGACAATTCCTTAGTGCTTTGTCTTCATCTGTGTTAAGCCAGACCCTCAGTGTGTCACCATAGGCAGCGTTTGCACAGCACAGCGCAGGGCCAGGCTGTGGAGACAGTGAGGGCCCTGTCACAGCTGCTGCCACAGCTGGCACGGCCCCAGGGCAGCCAGCCCAGACTCAGAGTGGTGCTCAGAGCCACAGCTCCAGCACCACAGTTAATACCCTGGAGGACTTGTGCTTTGCCAAGGAAACTTCCACTCTCCATGAAAGGGGGAATCTTTTTGAAGAAGAAATTTTAACATTTTGGAAATGCTGTTTTCTGGTATGTTGGTGGTTGTGTGGTATATGTTTTGTTCTGTTTCCATTTTTTGATACTCTAAAATAAAATCTTTCAAACAAATGCCAGAGGAAATAATTTGTCTTTATCAGACTTCTTGCTTAAGTCTTTTCACTCTCACCCACCTTTCAGTTATCTCTCCAGACACCATCCTCACCACAATCAACTTCTACCTCTCCTATCCTGCAGTGAGATATTGAGACCTACATTTTAATTAAGAGATCTTGCTACAGCTGGATGCACAAGGTGGCTGTGAAATAAATAAGGAGGATATTTTTCTAGCTATCACTTTTCACACATACACAGAGTTTACTTTTACAGTCCTTTCTTTAAGATTTTCCATAAACACAGGCTACCTTGAGGACTTTTCGTATGAAACTAAGGCCTGATATTAGTGAAAATGGAGCTCTTCACGATAATGAGTACCAGGTCTATTAGTACTCTGATTGGTTTTGGCAAGATTCTCTTTTGATAGCAACCAGAATCCTGCATCTCTTTTTCACGAAAGTGGAAAGACTATTTTAACCTATTCCAACTCCAATACCTTCTCATATCTGAAAAAGACATCAAACAGTTCACATGGTGTTCCCTAAAAAAACCCTGAATTTTAAACATTTTTATGGGACCCAAATATTTCATTCAAAACAGTATTAAAGGGGAAAAAAAACCCTCACAAACCTAAAGGTTTTCCATAAATGTTCCCAAATTATTGCTCTTCTTCCACTGTAAAGCCCCACTGGAAGAGTAGTGCACAGATAATAAAAGTGCATATACTTAATATCTGGTCATTAATTTAAAAACTGAACTGAGGAATTGGCATTTTTTTTGTGAAATCTCCAAACATCCCAGAAGGAAGAAGAGCCACCCCTTCCTCCCCGGCCTTTTAAAATTTTCCTGTCCCCCAGAGTTCACTCCGTAGACCTCCAATCTACAGCTGGCATAATGTTCCTTCATTAGAAGTAAAGACATTTCACAGACGTATTGTAAAAATAAAATTTTCCTTCCTTGTGAATGAGACACAGGTGACCTTGCCAGTGGGTGAGGTAGAGTAAGCTGTAAGAAGAACCTTAGTGCAACAGCTACTGAATTACACACCTCCACATCCTTTACCTGCAGCTGCAGTGAGCTGGGCTTTTCAGGAATCTGGAATGGACACAGGTGTTTTGCTGGAGGTAGGTGTCTACTCAGACCTCACCTGAAGTTAGTACTCGCCTCTGTGTTATCTCTGGCACTGGACATTACAAGGGGAGCCAACAGCCTGTTGCAAGTCACCTGGCAAAAAACAGGTGAACAGAAGGAGCAAAAGAATAGTACTTTCAGAGTATTTTCAAGGCAATTACAAAATTATCACAAGGTAAAAATTTTCAGCGAAAGATTTCCTTGGCAAAATACAGATTTGGATCAAAACTTGTGATAGTTTTTGAGACCTGCAAAAACAAGCTGTAAGTATAAATGGGGAACAAGGAAAACAGATAGCTGTGAAAGTAGGAAAGAAATCCCCAAGATACTGAAGAAGGGGAAAAATATAAGAACTCCTTATTTCCTAATTTAAGAAACAATAAGATTGGACATCCAATAAAAGGTAACTGAATGCAATCACGAATGACTTCATAGTTTCTCCCCTTCACACAAAGCTTCCCTCAGAGCAAGTTCTTGAACCTCAGGAGTAATTCACCTTTGATAGGCCTGATTTCTTTCAAATTACCTCCGAAATTAGGGATTAAGAATTATGTGCCCCATACAAGACTCATTCAACAATTTTTCCTCTCAGATGAGAAAGGAATAAGGCTAAGATAATTTCTTACTATAGTGTTACATGTTGCTTTTTTAAGTACTGGTTGTTTGGTTTGTTTAAGTAGTGCAACAGATTCCACAGATTTTGTTTTGTCTACAGGCCATCTTCTGAGCAACCATTTCAAGAACACATGCCAATAATTAGCTGAATATCTACTGTATGTCAGAGGCTGTTAAAGAAAAAAGAATCCTTCAGCTGAATGTAACAAGTAGAATAATAATGTGAAACAGAAAAATATACAATAATATTCTCAAATAGGTGTTTTATGGTTATGAATCAATATTTTTTGCATTCTGATTTCATCATGATCTCCACTAAATGTTTCTCAAAATGCCCCAGAGGCAAAACATTCAAAGGGCCTGAGGAATGTAGGTGCCTTAATCAGGTTTGAAAATATGACTGAAGTTAGCTGGTTAGCTGTATACTTTTGAAAATTTTATTTTGTCCTCTATATTTAAGGCATATCCCAATGGAAAGTGCCTTAGCATCTTATACTGCAGGTAAAACCACTTTGGGTAATTCATGTGAAAATCATGTGTACTCACATCCAAAAGATGTGAGTATGTACAAGAAAGTTCACTCAAAGGTACCACCAGCAGAACACAGATTCTACAAAATGCAAAACCAAGTTATCGTGGGTACTCCAAACTCTGGCTTCTTATTAGCTCCTACTTAGTGACTTTATCCCAACTTCACAGGTCAGTTTTCAAGTCCTGCACATATCGTAACTTCCAGAACTTATCTACAAACCTCTCATTTTGGCTTCACTTAATACTCATGAATTGTGTTACTCAGAATGAGTCAAGCAGATGTGTACATAACCATATAATTTGATGATTTATCTTCCCATTTCATTTTTCCCCCTTTTAGCTACCTTTGAGCAAGCCTGTTAGTTGCCTTTTTGTCCTTCCAGAATTGCATATGTAAGCAACATTAAAATCAACAATATCCTCACCATCTTCTTAATTTATCACAATGGTTCAGTTCAGTTCTTAGGTAGAAGTCCCTTTTCCAACATATCTTCTTTATTTAAGATGTAATTAGAAGCATGAGGCAGCTTTTCTCAGTTAATTCTGAAGCATCTGGCGCTGACCACTATTTGCCTTCTGTATGTCAATGTATATGTTCGCAAAATTAAAACCAGACTAAGATAATCCTTGACCAAGCAAAATGCTGAATTTGAATTCCAGAATCTATAACAAATCTACATCTACTTCACAGCATAGGCATCTTCATCCCCTCATGGAGCTCTGTCTCTATTATTATGAAAAAAGAAATTAAACCAAAGGCAGCAAGTATTAAAAGCAATGGATGGATGGATGACAGAGCAGCCTGCTAGTGACATTCCCTTTGCCTCTGCTTCATTCTTTCTTCTGTCACATTAATGTACGCAAGCAGTGAAAAGAAGAAAAAGCATATAACCAGCATCCATCACATCTGACACAAGTATTTTAGTAATAGTAGGCACTGAAAGAGGGAATTTACAAACTTGGGGTATATTTTTAAGTTTCATCTCTTTTGCTGTGGAGTGCACTCCAAAGAAAACAGTTTGCTCCATTCAATAGCCTATCATGCAGACCTGAAGTTAATTCATACCACCATTAATTCTTCAGTTAATGAGTTCCAACTAAGTGTCCAAAAACACAAGAGAGGAGGTGACACTAGTGCAGAGTGCAGAGCCCAGGCCTAGGCACAGGCAGGCAGGGCTGCCCAGTGCTGTCCCTGTCACAGCTGGCAGAGCTGGGGGAGCTGGCCCAGCGGCTCCCACTGCTCCTGAGGGGTTCCCAGTCCCGAGCCAGGGGTTCCTCTGCTGTCCCTGTCACAGCTGGCAGAGCTGGGGGAGCTGGCCCAGCGGCTCCCACTGCTCCTGAGGGGTTCCCAGTCCCGATCCACGGGTTCCTCTGCCCGGCTCCGCTGCCGCCCAGCTGGCAGTGCCACCTCCCCAGCACCCTCCCAGCTCTGCCAAACAGCTTGAAGTGGGTCTCCACTTTTATCAATGGAACTAAATCATAAGTATATAAAAGGCAGGAAAAATCCCAGGCTGCTGATTTTGGTTTCTATTCAGTTAGGAGCTCAGATCTTGCTGAGGTTATTCACACTTGTTGTTCTCCCAGAGTTGGTGCTGTTCATCCAAATTACACAACAAAGAAAGGAATTTTCGTTGTCCAATTCACCCATTCCCTTCTCCATTGATACCTGCAAGTTCTGTTCAGTTCTCAGGAGGCTTTTATGGGCAGGAATCAGAAATGTTCCTAGGGAAGTTGCGGGCTCACTTTTGTCGCAGGTGTCTGAGGGGCGGCCGGCGTGAGGGAGGCCAGGCCAGCTCCCCAAGGCCCCGCAGCCGGGCACTGCTGAGCCCTCAGGGAAAGCTGCTGCTGCCTCTCTGAAAGGGTATTTAAGGAAGGGGAAAATGCCACAAATGTGAGGAAAAAAGTGAGGTAAACAGCCCTGCAGCCCTCGAGGTCAGAGCAGGAGAGGAGGAGGAGGCACTCCAGACAGCAGTGTGGCTGGGTATTGATCCTTGGCACTGCTTTTACCAGTGACTTTGCCAATATACCATGAAGGAGTCATAAGAGGATCATTGCCAGCATCCCTGCAAAGTGCCACGGCGGCAATACCAGAGAAATCACCTCCCAAAGGCACTGCCCTTTGGCAGACTGCTCTAGAGCTCGGCTTCCACCTCTCTCCATGCACGAAACATTCCTGCACACCAGGCCCTGTCCCCTGCACACATTCCTCTCATAACCTGAGCCTCGGTCTCTCTCTCATGTACCATCCCTGCTTACTCATCTCCTCTGTGGGTGGTGGTGTCAGCATTTTGAGATGCTTGAGAGAAATAAATTACAAGTTCAATTCTGCCATTTCAAAGACTGCTCGCCTTGCAGATCTTGCTGTGCCAGTGCACCATGTGTGTGCTCACATGAGTGCAAGGTGTGGAGTTGGGGGTGATGGACCAGTCAGCAGAGAAACACAAGAAAAGGAACCTACAGCAAATGTCCAGAAAAGGATCACACAAAAATTTTCTCAATATAAACTGTTAAGTTCTTAATAATAAAAAAACCCCCAAAAACCCAAATCAAAACAAAACCCCCAACAAAACAACACAGAAAATTCATTCTTTTCTCAGCATGCTTAATTATCTCAAAGATAGAGATTGGGCAGAATTAAAGTACTAAGTTATAAACTAAATCTCTAATTTAAATAATTTATTTTTGAACAGCAGATTAGCTAACGATATTTCCATAACCTGTACTATACATTCTGGGCAGCCTCTCATTGCATATAAACAAAAATTTTCTTTTTAACTTCATGTTATCCTTTTTACGAGATACATTGCTAACATCCTCTTGATAAGCAAGTTCTGTGATATAAAGTTATGAGGTAAATAACTGTCCAGTTCAATTATGGCACGTTTCTTGACTCTACCACAAGTAAGCTATATACTATCTGTTTGGCATTTTGTTTATCCTCGTGGGAGATCCAGTATCTGCCATCTCTGCTTGTGTGTCAAATCCTCTCAGCTGCTCCTTGTATGTGTTTGCCAGAGACATCTTGTGTGCTGTGCCCTGCTGAGGCTCCCTTCTCCTCTGCTCCAGGCTGGCTTCCAACTTGTGCCTCACTATGCCAACTGGAGATCTGCCTAAGCAGCTCTGTTTTGTTACTGGTCAATGTCCATTAATAATACCACTCCACATCATCTCACTAATCCAAAAGCCATCATTACTTAAATAAAACACAATCAAGACCTAATAGCAGGCCACCCTTATGCTGCTGGACAAGTCAAAGCCAAATCAAGGAAAAAGAAACCAACCTAAGGCAAAACCTGTAGCAATAACTACAAATAGAAATGTTTGGATACAAGAAACACAAAGCAAACTTAGCAGGATAAGTATACACTCCCTCCTAACGATGTTTCTAATCGCCAAATTTTAGTTTTATTCATACTGATGCAAGTCTTCTGCAATTGTACTGTTTTCCCAAATAGGCATTCTGGTTTTGCCCTACTGGAGCTAAGATCAGCATGTGGCCTCTGAACTCCATTTGCTCACTCAAAGACAGCTGATATGAAGTATTTAGTTACTTTATTTTAAGCTTTCCAACCTTCTATTAAATCTTTTGGGTTTAAAGCAAATTTATTCCTTGGATGTTCCTTGTTATTACTCCTTTCCTTGGTAATTAAGATTTATCTCTAGCAAGGGAAATAAAGTGTACTAAAATAAATCTGAACAATACTAAAGATATTTTTAAAATATACAGCTTTTATAGGCTCAAGAGTACTAACGTTGCCCTTCCTAGTGTTCACCAGACATTTTTGTTGGCTCTAGCACACTATCCAGCCTTTTACCGTACACAGAGATGTCCATAGAAGCTGACAGACTGAAGAATCTTCTCATAAAATAAAAAAAAAAACCAAAAAAAAAAACCAAAAAAACAAAATACCCCACCCATCTGAGACCACTTTGCTATTTTCAGTTTTCCAGCTTTTCACTAGAATCAGAAAGTCTCAGTTGCAAGAAAGAATTTTCCTTCTCTTGTTGAAATTCAGAAACATGTAAGTCAGCACCACTGTGGTTCTAATCTCAACTTTCAGCTTGAGGAGCTGAACTGTGGTCACTTGTTCTCTGTAACTACCAGAGAATTCAGGAAAACTGTTAAGATCAAATTATGCCTTTTCAAGGGCAGGCGACTCACGTGGTAATGTGCTGAGCCACCACCAAGGAATGCTCTGGATTCTATTAATACAGGGGTAATTTTGTAGCATTTTCTCTAAATATGTAGCCTTACAAAAAAGCCTTATTTTCATGTAGCTAACACAGAGGAAAATGTGGTTAGAAACTTACTAGTTAAGTATAGTAACTTTGGCTTGAATAAGAGGACAATTATTCTGGAGTTTGTAATTTAGGAATTAGCAGTTAGATCATAAAATAGGCTACTGGAAAACACTAAGTATTAAGGATTGGAATAATACATATTTTTTTGTTACTGACACCAAGAGACCAAATCACTAACTGTAGTATGCATGCATAAAATGATTAGACTTGGATGCAGTTTTTGAGGCACATGTTCATGAACATTCATTTATGTCTTATTTTTTTCTAAAAATTTGGTCCTACATCAATCATGATAAATACACACCAAAAAAAAAAGGGATGTAGTATATTTTGAGACAGCAACACTGAACAAGCTATTGAAAACAGACTTTTAAAGTTCATTGTAAATGTTTTGACAGTTTCTCCAAACTGGTTTCTCAACAGCTTGCTGTCACACAAAGGCATACAAGAATTCTGTTATATATATTGAAATGTTCTAGATAGCCTGGTAGGAGTATTAAATTTCTTAAGTGCATATTACACCAGTACACCTTTTCTGTGGCTAATCACAGCTAGAAAGCAGTCATAGTAAATCTGCTGTCAGTATGAGGTGTTTCAAACTGTTCATCTAGAAAAACACAGTTTCTCTTTGCAACCCAAATTCTACAGTGCTCACAAGAACTGTGACTTGTCAGAGCTCCTCTGTGTTAAATACCAACCCTCCCCTGCTTCACACAGAGCTACAGTGTGATTTCACCAGATAAAGATGGCAGAACACTTCAGCCTTGGTAAAGAGACTTGTGTTTCTCAAACTGCACATATTACTTTAAATACGCGTGGAACATACTGGATATTAGAATTATTCTGGATAATTTTCTGAAAACCATAGTTCAATACTCAGATGTTGACAAAGACAAAAATGAAAAGAGATAAACAGAATCATTAAACACTGACTAGATCTGTAGCACATGCATTGAAACATTGCTACTAGTGATCATCTCTCTCAAAACGATGTGTCAGTATCACACTAAGTAGATGCAAGGTAACCAGTTCAGGTAGAACTATAGACAAGGATAAGTGTAAAAGATCAAGAAACTTCAGCCTTGATATAAGTTGCACTTGATGTAAAAAGTAGAAATCATAATAAAGTGGTCCAAAAGTATTTCTCACAATCTCTTATCATAAAAAAAAGCAGTCACACAAAGAAGTAGCCAGTAAGTAGATTTAAAGTTAAAAATAGGAAATATTTTTTCCTTTATTGATTCTTAAAATGATAGCATTTATAACTTCAATATTTTGAATGTAAATGTATAGATTCCAAGAGAATTAAGCAAATTAGTATAAAATGGGTTTGTCAGTAGCTTTCAAACATGACAATAAAGATGTTCTGTAGAGGATATATCTTCAACAGCAAATTACTTTAACTGGGACAGTGCTCTGAGAGATGTTCTTACACACTTGTAGGCTTCCACTCCTGGCCACTCTCTGAGACAGAATACTGGGTTAGATGGATCGTGGATCTGACATTTTACCCACGCTTTTCATTTTATAGAAGGGCATATGAATGCGGAAAAAAGCATTCTACTGCTTTCCAAAGGTACTAGAAAAAGAATTTGCATGATACAGTTGTTCCAATGTTCATACAGGATTTAAATTGTAAGTCTTTAACTTAAGTTGTTCTGCCTCTGGCTACCGTACACTTCCTCAATAGACAGGAAATCTTCTCTAGTTCCTGAGTAGACACAAGAAAGGTCCTCAGAGTAGATAGAGTTTCAGAATGGAAAAAAATGAGAATTACCAATTCAAACAATCAGTTTCCTGTCTTTCAAGAGCCTCGTGCCTTACTGTATAATACAATATAAACATAAGCTCTGTTTTCTCTTAGCATTTTCATTTCAGTTCATAATAAAAATCAATCTCTTCATTCACATTAAAAAAAATCAAATTAAAATGAAGTTGACACATTACTTTGGAAGTGAGTTTTATGCCAGTGATAAAAACAGATCCAAACCATGTGCTATTCTATTTTCATTCCATTCCATTATTTGCAAGAACTGGTTAAAACAAGTGATGAGCCATTCATGCTACTAGAGTCCAACACATAAAACTGCCTTTCCAGAAACTGTAAAAAATAGCTATTTCTTCACTGTCAGTCTATGGCCTGTTATCTCCCATCTCCCACACTGTGCACTTAGCTCCAGAAGTTAGCTAGAACCATCAGAAGTGCTGCAGGGAACCTCTA
>VZRL01002072.1:1814494-1836226 GCA_013397895.1 Origma solitaria
AAAAACAACAAAAAAACCACAAAAAACCACAAAAAACCCACCCCAAATCCTGCTGGTGATCAGGCATAGGACTTGGGAGTTTCTAAGAGGAGTGCTACCAATTCAGAGAGCCAGGCTGCTGGAGAAAAGCAGAAGAGTTGGCAATAGAAGATCCCTGACAGTGCCTGGGCCAGGAATCAGGAACAAAGTATTTTTCAGTTGATTTTCTGTAAGAGGACTATGTGGGGATGCTACATCTCTGTGTCCATCAGAGGGGTTTACTCAATTGCTCCTGTCCCTGGGAACAATGACTGAAGGTTTTATAGGCAGCTCTAGAATGCAAAGGTGTAACAGGACAGACTGAAATAGCTTCAGGCAGAGGGAAGAGGTGGTTCTTAGCACCTGGCTGAAGGGAAGATACTTTCTATATTCTGAAACTTGAAAATAAAATCCTGAAATAAAAAAACACCAAGTCCAAGTACTTGGACTTCTGGTAGTCATATCACTCCACCCTGAGATGTTTCTGTCATAGACGAGTTCAAACTCCTCCTTCTTTCTCCCCTATCCTAGGAGCAGGAGTCTCTCCTCCCTCATTCTTCATTTTCTCCTAACCTTGCTGGAGAGATTATCCCTTCCCCACAGGGACAATTTGAGCTTAACACTTTACTACTCTCTGACTATGAAACTCTTGTGGCTGTGCTAGGGACTTCTGTTCATCACTACCAGAGCAACGTGAAATATCTTCTTTCTCCAAAAAACAGAGAGAGGACTGAAGATGGGATAAGCCATCTCATGCTTACAAATTGAAAGACTTCTAGGGGATTTGAGGACTTAATACGCTCACATTCCTTTGCAGATACAGCTCAATATCATAAATAGATGATAATTAGGACAAATCTAAGCATCAGATTCTTTTAGTAGGACTTACCCCTGCTCTTGAAACTTTCACTTAGTTTTTACAACTTAGTATTCACACTTTATATGTGTAAGAAATTTTATTCTTCTTTCAGTCTTTCACTAATTTTTCCACAGTTGTATTGCATGAGATTTACACTGCAAAAATGCTGAAGCTGTGCTGAGGCAGTCTCTTCTTTTCTTTAAAATAAATGCTTTTTTTTTTCTTTTAAAAATCAAACAACTTCAACATATTCAGGCTGTCACTAAAATAGCTACACACCCCTAGGACTATAATGCTTGCCCAGACAAATGCACATTCCTGTCTGTAGAGACCTAGCCGGAATGTCTAGCATCAGAATTTCACATTTTGTGCAGTCAATTCTATTTCACATACTAAGCCACAGACCCATTATAGTCGAAAACAGCAGAAAGTCTGTTTTAAATTAGGTGACGCAAATACAGTAGTAACAGAAACCACAGAAAGAGCCCAGATGTATAGAATATACGTACAGGCAAGGCAACCAAGTATGAAAGGCAGCTATCAGTTAAAATGCTTCCCAAACTCACAGGTTTAGCAAACACTACTAATGAATAAAGCAATACATTAACTGCACAAAAAGGCAATGTAGTTTTTTACATTTCCCTTTCACTGGAGCTCTACCAAATCTGAAAGCAGTAGGAATAGGTAATCCCAGAGCATCTTCAATGAAGGTGTGCTTTACCACAGCAAGGGCTCTCTGCCTTTGAATGTACAGCTGGAAGAGACAGTACAATATGAACTACTAAAGAAGGCAAGCCTTCCAAAGCAAGACTTTTAGACTCACAGAACACATGATCACTTTCCAGAATAAAGCAGGAGAAAAAATTATGCAGGCAAAAATTAGACAATATTGCATTTTATACTCTAGTTCCTTAAGAGAGCAAGATGAGTGCCTGCATCAATCTCATTTTGATAATACCTGAAATTTTTCCAGCTTTAATGTGGAGACAGAAACAAATGGCTGACAATTGTTTTTAAATAGAATTGTTCTATTTTTCAAGATCATGATCAATGATGTGATTTGATGTAAAAAAAAAAAGTTTGCATGATGAGACTATACCCATACCTGTAAATCAGTGGATTAAAATAACTCAGTCACTTTCTAATAGAGAATTGCATAAAATTATTTTATTATTAAATGAAATAATTAATTTATTTTAACCTTGGGAGTATTTGAAGTGATTTGTCACTCACCCAGCTCAGTTCTACGCAGCTATGGTTCTAGCCATGGTACATTGTTCCATTTGTTCAAGGACAAAGAAAGTTATTCATAACAGGTTAGTGCCAGTAGAACCTACACCTTTTGCTGTGCTTTCAGATTTTTTAGGCCAAGAAAAATTGCCTTGTTGAGGTGATAAAGCCCTGATTTATATTAAGGTAGCTAAGTAATTCAAGAAGAGTTGGCACAAACACTAAAGAACTTGTAGCTATTCACACACAGAAAAAAGGCAAACCGAACAAATATTGAAAAAATAGGATTTTCACTTTTGAAATCAACTTTTAAAACCCCAAAGAAATTCTCTACATCTAAGAAGGAAGCAAGCAAATCAGGTATATTATCAAGCATAAGTTAAATACAAATCACACAGTAGTTAAGTCAAATTACTTTTGTGCAATCAGCAGTTGGCTCAGAAACAACCGAGAAACTGGAATCTTCTGTTGAAAAAGGTTGGCTACAAAAGCAAGCATCTCTTTCACTCATTGAAAGGTGCCACAGAATATTTATTTTGCATCAGTACTGACACCACAGATACAAAAAAGACATTAAAGCAAGGTGTAGTATCTCACTAAGGAAAAAAATATATTGTCCAAAACGGTTCATTTCTTGTTCTGTATCAATCCTCTAGACCTTTCCTTTTCTCCCCATGTCCATCTCTAAAAATTTATTTTACTTGCATACATTTTTCCTCCTCTATTTTTCTATAGTATTTGATTCTCCTTTATATAATAATTTGTATTTAAAAATAAATTCTTCTCATAGAAATTATTCTTGAAGATTTTTCAATACAATGAGCCAATGTTTTAAATTCATGTGAAGCTTTAAAGAAAGCATGTCTTGTGATATTTGACTGAGTTAACATAGCAACAGAGGAAATAACATACTATTCTTAAGACATACATACTTTGTGATAAATAAACATATTTCATCTTCAAATATCACTGTGGCACATTCACTCTGCAGTTCATCCTGTCTTATTATTTATGTTAGGAAAATAAATATTGAAGAATAGTGAAGGAAAAGCTAAAAGCTAAAAATAATTAGTCTTTGATGTTGAAAACAATATTTCAGTAATAAATTTATCTGATTTAGCGTGACACAGTCAGCCCATGATTAAAAAAAATGAAGTCTGTAGCGTACAATAGGAGTGACAGAATCATTAAGCAGATTTTTACCATCAGCCATTTTTGTAACTCTCTTTGCACATGGTTTCTGTCCCTTCCTAAGACTGTCAGCTGCTGCAGCTCAGGAATGACATGGATGAAGCAGTTTCCTTTCTCTAAAGTAACAACCATTCAGTGTTCTTATATTCAGATTTAATATATTGTCAAATAAATGTCTTCATACTGCAACTGTAAATAATCACTGAAAATAGAATGGATCTTTATAATTTTTTTACTAAAAAAATAAAACAAGCATCCTTATATCAAGAACTTTAATAAAAAAGAGGTTTTTTTGAAAGATACTTCCTAATGAAAGTAATTAATGGGATATAAGCCTAAAGCAAGGTCTTTAGCTCTAGTTCATTATTACATCCAGACATGTGGGTCTTCTGGAAGACTGGGGTTTTTTCTTCACATTTTAATTAATTTCTGAATTTTCATAAAGCTGGTGTGAAAACCCAATGGCCTTAGAGTTTTATCATCCACACACTTGTAAAGAATAGTGTAAATTGAGAGCAAATCTTAATAAATACATAGTATTTTTGGAACTTGTTGCATAGTTTCCTTCACACCTGAGAGGTCAAGAAACGAAAAATAGAAACATATGGGACCAAGCTGTAGGCTTTGATATACCTGGTCAATCAATAAAAATCTCTGCTGAGGGCAGGAAAAGTGCCCAGGATTTGCATTGCACCATGAAATTCACATCAAGACAAAATAAAAAAAAAAAAAAAAGAAGAAGAAGAAGCCCAAACAGTATCTATTACCAAATAATAAGGCAGAAATATTTCATGTAAAGGTTTTTACTTGAAGACCCTAAGCATTTCTTCCAAAAGATGCATTCAAAAATGAAATGGATGCAAAAAAGTAACAGAGAAAATGGGAACTTTTTTCACAAGAAATGACTACAAGTACTGCCTGATTCAGTCTACCAAAGCTGATGCTAATGAAGAATATGATAATTTACCATCAATATACCAAGAAAAGCAACAACTACTTTTTATGCAAATACATGATAAACTAGCCACAGATAAATGTAGCCAGCAACTCCTTTTAATATCAAAGGATGGACTTCTGGAACAATCCTTCCATTACAGAAACAACAGAATTCATCTGAGATGAGGCTTGATAAATTTACAATAGACTTAATTTTCTTTCTGTTCTACACATTTCTTAACCTCTCAAGCGTAGGAATGCTTTTCTAATGCTTTAATGTTTTTCTTGGTTGATCTATGTTTTTTAGAATCCATTTTATGTTTCATGGCAGTGTAAAGAATGCAGGAAACCATATATAATGATACGATTCTGGCACTGTAATTTTGGTCTTGTGCATCTCAATGATCACATGGCTTTGATATGCCACAGTAATTTTTAAAATGCTGCATTTTATGGTAAATATGGTAAGCCACAATTGTAGAGCTTGGTAATGCTTGCTTTGGCTTTGTAAAATGAGATATCAAAGAGGTATAAGATCAACTTGCCATATTTGGCACCATCAAGTATAAGTTAAACTTGTATCCTAGGTGAATGGACAGTCAAATAAAGCCATCCCTCTGGAAATAGCAGGGTACTGTACATAAACTAGAAGAATTATTGGTTGTAAAGCAGTCTGGACTGAATATAACAAACTCAGCTGGCTTGAGCTCAGGGAGCTGTTTCTTTTACTTCATAACAGAGCTTTTGTTTCAGAAGTTGAAGACCCTGTGTTTAGCCCAGCAACAAACTCTTACATGAATGAACTATGTGTAGGTTTGATAGTGTGTTTACCAAGACATGCATGTGTGTATTATTTTGTCCTTGTGCCTTAGACAATATTGTGTGGCTGCCTGTGTACTACCCTACACTTACCAAATAAAAAAAAAAAATCTAAAAATAAACCAAAGCCTTCCCCTTATAATACTTTTTAAAAGCAATTGTGCCAGAAAAATACATTTCTAATCATCCAGAAAACACATCTACTATCACACTACCTCCCACAAAATGGCTGGTCCCCCCCATTATAAAACAACTCATCATGCATTTTCCTTCTTTCTTGATGGTAAATGGGTCAGACTCTCTGTGACCCATTCTTAATTCCATTTGCCAGTTACCAATATTTTCCTACTCCCATTGCCATTTTAATCTTCTTTCATGGACTAAACTACATTATAAAATCCAAGTTTCCCATTTCAGGTCATTACTATTATTTTAAGGTAATTTCCAACTTAAATATAAACCCATCCCATTTATTTATACAGGCATAAACAAAACTAGTTGAATATGGAAGTACAAGTCAGTGTGAGGAAAGGTTACAGAAAGTCTTTTGTACATTCAAATTTCAGACAGTGCGTTCCACAAAAATAATATTTGTGAAATCATTACCCTGGAGATGAAATAGCACTGTACTTGAAATATACAGTCTTACAGCCTGAAATTTGTGGTTCATAATAATTACTTAAGAACATTACTCAGGAACAGAAAAAGGATAGAAAGCAGAAAGTTGTATCTATTTTATTTTAAATGCTTTTACAGTACCATGACTTCATGTTCTTCACACCATCAGGAAGGGCTGGGAAGCTTTATCCAGAGACACTGACAACTTAACTGGGCTTAGATGGATGCCTACCTGGCAGCAAATGAAAGAAACTTCACTTGTACTGACAGACACAGTTGTGACTTGCATTTTATGCACTCCCAAGGGAGATATGTGCTTTGCTGTTTAGAGAATCACAGTGTGAGTCAGCCTTCAAACCTTGCTCAGGTGAATAGAAAGACCAGGCAAGAAGTCAAAGGAATGCAGATCTGACTCAATTTACATACAACACAAGTGGCTGAAATATTTTTCATACCTGAGAGGGAAATCCAGTTAAGATTTAGAAAAGGGAGTAAGTAATTTGCCTCATTTGTTAGAGAGGTTTTCCAACAATCCACAATCTTGATTTTCTCCATTTATAAATTCAGTTATTTGGCATTTTACTAAAATACAAGTTCAGAACCCTCCCTCTTGCTTTGAATCAGAACCTGGTGAGCTCAACTGCCCAGTCTGATTTGCTTTCATCACTACTGAGCAAGGCAAGAATCTACTATTTTTTTATCACGTTATTGGAAACACCCATAGAGATAAACTCATAAATGCACACTGCTATCCGGGCTTAACAAATATGTCAGCCACAATGTCAGCCTATGGCTGTACAGTTGCTACAGTTTCTTCACCTGTATATTTCTAATCTCAATTTGCCCCCTCCTCTTCTTTCCTACAAAGATGACAGCAAAAAGTCAAAGTTCCAAAATAGTGGGAAAGCCCTCTGGATTAGTTGTTTTGTGTATTTTGATATGCAATTCATTGGTATTAACTGAAGAACACTAGACAAAAGGGAAACTCCTACTAGGAAATCTAAATGATGTTCTACACTGAAAACCCTTTGGACTGGAAATAACATCTAAAATAATAAATCTTAGGTAGATTTGGTTTTGCTTTTCCCTTCCTCTGTCAAAAACTATTTCTCAAGTGAGAAACAAACTACCAAAAATAATTTTTAAAAAAGACCCCAGGAACTAATTCTATTACCTCATAAAATTTTTTCTTCATTCTTAATTTTGGGAAAAAATATGAAATCATTTAGATGTCATTGATATGTTTGTTATATCTTGTGAAAAAATAGATTTCAGATTCTTAAAAATTATGAAGTGTTTGCATGTCTCTTGCCATCACCCTGGCCAAAGTAAAATAGAGGTTATATAAAGGAATTAAAAATCTAGCAAATCTTCAGAAAACACAACAGAAAATATGGAATATAAATATGCAGAATTAACTTACCTCTTATGTCTGCTGTTGAGTAATACAATACTGAAGCAGTAAATAAGGATCCATTTTTGCAACTGTCAAAAAACAATAGGCAAAGGACTCCTAGTAACATATTGATTGGCAAGGGACAGAAAATTTCATCATATGCTTGTACTAATCTATCCTAATAAGGCCATAAGCAAAGAAAGCCCTCTATACTTCTAAAACATTGATTTCCTTAGAGTTATAGTGAGAAATGAACAGCATAATCTCAGCTAATGAAGAGAAAACAATGTGCTTCTGATATCACTTATTGATGACTTATATGGACCTAAGTCTATTTAAAAAGCCATGTAGATAAAACTAGTATCAGTATGAAAGTCAGATCTCCATGGTGTGAATTAAAATTCTCTTACAGAGATATTTGTGTTTGAGAACTCAAGCTTATCATCAGCCATCTTCCTTGCTACTGATTTCTGATACTTTTTCTACAGCAGATATCAAGATACACAGAGGGGAAGGGAAGTGTACAGGATTTATCACAGCAGGAATTAGCATCAAGTTGCAAAACTTAAGGCTCAATAATGAGTGATGAAAGCTTCATGATAAACCATACAGTTGGATTTTCTTTTAAAGCAAATATATAGTATTTTTAGGCATTTTCCTCAACTTAACACACTTAAATTGGGTTATGCTTTAAAATTCTTGTGATTGAAAAATAGACTGCCTTAGTCTGATGAGTCTCATTTTACAGACTTGGAAGAAGAGAAAGAACATAACCAAGAAATTCTATTTACTGTTTGTTTTCAAAGCAATCTTTTTTTTAAACAGATCTGTTTTATTTGACACAGGAATGTTGGGCTTTAAATTCTGGCTTCTCAGGACTTACTAACTCAAAGAATTTCAACTTTTAAATTATATCGTTCTCCTAGTCCTAGATATCACTCCTTGTTTATTTTGCTCTAATAGACTATCTCAAAGCAACTCAACATGAGTAAAAAATTGTCCTTTTGGTCTTGAGGTTACTATAACTGTGAGATGAAGCTCCACAACTGGCACGCAGAATATGTTAAAAGGACATTTTTATGGTAGTTCCTTGAAAGAAAGTAAAAAATCAGCTGTCTAAGACTGCTCAAATGTTTGGAGTGTTACAGGCATGTTGTGAGAAGCTGGCTGAAAAACCAAATGCGATTGAAATCATGAAAAGTGGATGATAAATGGAACTTATCACGACTTAAACTCACCATAGGAGTACCAACAGCCATGTGTTAAAAGCAAGGCAAAGAGATAGATCCAGCTTAGCTTCACAAGAATCAATGCATCTGCATGTTCTTTTATAACCTGGGTGAGAGGCAGTAACCAAGCCAGGACTTTAAGGCAGAAGTACTTGCACTTTCCTTAGGAGCAGCAGTTCCAAAGTGGTTAAAGGTCTTCCATTTCTAAGCTAGGAACAAGGTAGCTTTTCAAATAGACGTTTTGGAAATGTGTTGAAAAAGGCAGGCTTAGATAACAATTTGTAAACAATTTCTTCCCTACCCTTGGTGCCTGTATATCCAAATCCTGCTCCGAGGTCCAGCAGTTTTCAAATCATAGCTTGTTACAAACTCAGCAATCCCTTTTAAAGCCCAAGAAGGTTTTCCTTGTCCCTTTATATGTAGCTATACGTCTTCTCCCTGCCCTATAAGAATTTCCCAGGTCTTCTGCAAACTCCCCGGCTGCTTGTACTGAGCTGCAGAAACTGTGCCAGGTGAGCATGGCCAGTAACACTCAGAAGCTAATTCCAGGGAAGCCCAAACACCCCTTCCCTTTGAAAAAGTTCACCTGAACGGAATAAATCTCTCATCAGGCCTAATTTCATCTTTTTCTAAAGTGTAGTGCACAATAAGCTGTGATCAAACAAGTGACACAATATACCTTTCATCACACCATGGATGGAATACAGTGCTCAATTGTTAATTTTAAAAATATCTTACTGCTAAATTTAACTTGCTTACTTTCACAGTACAGCCAGCAGGATGCTCTGCACCACTCAGACCTCCCCGGTTGTGCTTCCTGGCACTACCACAACACTGGAGAATCCTTACGAGTTCTTATATAAGGAGATCCACAAGGGTTTTCCTTAACATGCTTGAAGAAGAGCTTACTGATCTCAGCTCTTTTCACTTAAATTGTAACTTTTTAGTTTTTATCTCAGGTATTTGCTGGAGAGATAAAGGAGCATATTTCTGTGGCAGGCCAATTTACTGGTAAGGGAACAGCAGGGTAGGGCTTTTTTTTTTACTAAGACATGTCATCTTTTCCCATGAAATGGCCTTTACTGGTATTAAGACAGTTTGCTGTTTTGTTTTGGTGGCTTTTTAAGCTCCCCAAACATAGGTTTGACATAGACCTATGAAAGGCTGGCATGGGCTTAAATTTTTATTAACTGTTGATGTTTAACAACTTTTCTTTAAACAAATTACTAAAAAACTTGGGTCTGAGTTATCTACCAAATCATGACCATCAGAACACACACTTTTAATCTGATTAAATAAAAGCAGGAATTTTTAAAGAAATTAAGATGAACACACTTTTTAAAGTAAGAGGCCTAAAAAGTGAGAGAGGAAGCAAAGCACTGAAAATTTATTTTTAAGGAAAAATTTACTAAAACAAAATAAGTCCTGCATTTCTTGCTGCTGTCTTCTGCATAGAAAGAAGCCACTGTTTTACAAGCCAGACCATTTTGCCTTTGGGGAGGGGAAGTCAGGAACAGGGAAACTCCCTGTTGAAGGGACAGCAGCAGCATTCCCATGCCTGCAGCCCATTCCTGTGGCTGCCACAGCTGGAAATTAAACAGAAAAAGTGGGTAATGCAAACTTGTGGTCAGGTTTCAAAGTTAGTAGATTGTACCAGCTTGACATGTTTGAAATCAAACTGTGCATTCTTTCATTCTATTTTTTATTGTTTGATCAATGTAGGTGTTTGAAATTTTATGAATATCCACTGTGACAGTGTGCTATTGCTCTCTCCACCACAACCCTTAAAATGTTGTGTTCCTCTTTCTTAATGCAGTATGAGATTAAATTTCACAGTATGACTAACAGTGTAAGGATAAGTAATATTAAGTAATTTAGCAGCTTCATTTTGTAGGGTAATTCAATGGGTATTTCTAAATTATTTTTCTTTTCTCAAAAACAGTGAGTCCAAAAAGTTTCAGAAACATATCATAAAGTTATAGTAACGCAAGTTACACTTCTAAACAAACAACAGGACAGCAAGCTACCATCTCTTTCCCATTCCTTTTTATAATAAAGAAATAGCTCCAGAGATTTCTTGGGAATTTGAGACATATTCAAAGCAGATGATAACATGTAAATTCCTTACAGGCTAAGGTAAGCCATCGGGGATACAACACCTTGGAGACAAAGCAGTTCTGATAAATGAACCCTGACAGAGATGAACAAAGTGACAGAGCCACAGGCAACTCTGAAGTCAGCAGCTCTTCTGTGTGAAGAAGTTCGTGAAGTTTGCCACGAAGCATAACATGCCCAGGTATTTTCACCTGCCTGTTCATTATTCTCACTCCTGTCAAAATGCATCTTTCTTGCAACACTGTCATTCACAAATCATTCACTTTAGGCTCCAAAGGCAAACAGGCCAAATTCAGAGCTCTAGTAATCTGCCATGAGCCCACTGAGTCAATAGCTACCCTTCTATATTCATGAAGAATTTTGTCTCAGTGTCTTAAAATATGGGAAATTCTGACCTATTCAATTAGGTGCATTTTAGCATGGGTTTGTAGGAATTTAATGGATTATTTCAAATGGCAAAACTGCAAGATTTGGAGCCAGTCTTATATACTATCTGGAATTGTTCTTCGAGTTTTAGCATCAACACTTCATCAATCTCTTCCCCTTGCTGTTAGCAGCCCAGGCATCACCGAATGGTGCACACCGAATGCCCATTTTTATTTAGTCATTCTCCTTTCTCAAAGAGCAGAGCACTGCACATAAGCCTTTCCTCATTCACTGCTTCCTATAGGTCTTCCTGGGCTTTTCAATACCATAATAATTTTGGGTCCAACAGAAGAGTATATACAGTGAGTAATTATCCTTTTTGGTTGTCCATCCATTTCAACATTTCTCCAATTCAAATTGATGGTAGCATCACTCTGGTTTATATTTGTCTTAGCACCATACAAATGCCCAGGAAATACACATTGATTTTACTTTTCATATATAAACCCCCCAGTTCCATACACTGATTTTAGAAATGTCTAGCTACTTTGTAGTAGTTGGAACTATTCCTGGGGAGAAAAAGACACATATAAATATAAACCTCAGTGAGGTACACAGATATACTTACATGCTTAAAAATTAAGCACCTGCCCAAATACTAGAAAGATCATAATCATAGCTGGGTTCCAGATGTGAGAATAAATAAAGAACAGAAACAGTATTTATGGTTAAGGTAGGTTGGATGTTTTTATCTAGGGGAAACTAAAAGACAAGATTGCTATACATCATCTGGAATGAATTTTGAGCCTTTTACGTACCTAAAAATAAAAACAGATGTATAAAATCCTATTGGCATAACAAAGCCCAGCTTTGAAAAGGCTATTGTCTGCAAATGTGATGATCCTGAAGCTCTATCTTCAGGGGGACTAAGGGATTCTGAGCAATCTAGGGATGATAGCATGGTATAATATATACAATAGCCAATATATGGAGTAATTTTTTTTCACTCCATTTCTCAGTCTTGCTCTTATATCTGATTATAATTTGGTAGAGAATTAGAAGAGTAAGCCATATAATAAATTTCGGAAAATTACTGCAATCATCATCATCTGGAATCATACTGAATACAATAAATTAATCCTTAGTATAAAACAAGTACAGCCAAGTTAACTTCAGAATCTGAAAATATACACTGTAGAGGCTATAACTATATCCTATCCTTGCTTTCTCCAAACGCTGAGAATCTACACCAATACTGCACCTGACACAGAGAGGTGATTTGTGGTTTTAATGTTTCACAGCTCACAAACAAACAGGCCTATTTCAACCTTCAGCATTTTGCCCACTGTATTTCAGAAATTCTGCAACTCATTTTATAGTCTTTTGACATTAGCACCTTTTGGAATGTTCATATTTTTTTCTGAAAAATGTTTTAGTTTTGCAATCTAATATCAAGGCAATATGTGTAAATTAATCAAAATATTTTTCATTATACCTCTGTAAGTTTCATTATGTAAATAAGCAAAATATTTACATTCTCCTAATCTACTTGAAAATTACCAGAACAAATTAAATATATGGATTTGGGACTCACTAGCATCACTGAAGATTGTTATGTAGTACATTTACTTATTGCTATGATAGTTTGGTAATCAATACACTTTAAACTTGAGCGTCCTTTTACATGCCTTGTGAAATAATGGAGTGATGGAAGAAGCCATGTAATGAAACTTGGACTTCTTTGAGAATCCAAATGTGAACTTCCATATTCATATTCATATTTATTTATTTATTGTCTATTTTATAGAATTTCATTAAATTATAATAAGCAAATTAAAATCTTAAAGTAAATTAGAAGTAAATTTAAAGTATTTTAATCCAGAGTTTTACATTTTGTACTTTTTCATCTTCCTCAACAATCACTGCAGTAGTAGACCTTGTTACTTTTCGCTTCAGTCCAGACTGGCTACAAATGAATCTAATTATTTTATAGTTTGGGCAATGTGCCTGGAAGACAGCAGGGCTTGGACACCTACTGCTGCTTTGAAGATATATGTTGAAAGCAAAACTTGACATTTTTCTGATAAAGTTATTAATTTTCATGGTATTGACTAGAAAATAATCACTTCCTGGAAAAAGATCAGAATACGGGCAGCTGAGATTATTACTGACTGCAATAGAATCACTGAAGCATTGTGAGCACCTGTTAGATATGTTTTTTAAAGTGTTATGGGGAGATGAATACTACTAAGAGTGAATGAAGTAGAAATCAACATACTGATCATTTAGTCTAACACACATTATAGAGAAAAAAGTGTATCCCAGTTTCGTTAACTTCAGATAGGAAAAGGTATATGTACAGATTTCTCCTCATTCTGATTCTTTTGTGCTTCCCACAGAGGTGCTATATTCTCCTGTTTGTCCTAATATCAGATGCAAACATTCATATTTTTTACATTAAACAATGATCAAAATAGTATTTCCTTGATTTGCCTTTTCAACAACCATACAAATTCACAAACAACATGTAACCACCTTTGAAAGAGAAATTCTGTGCTCTGCAGAAATCTATGCCAATGGACAGGAAGCTTAAGTCAATTTGGCAGTTTTGGAGCAATCCTGGTTTCATTATCCCCTGTCACATGAACTACTCAATGCCTTATGGGAACTGCTGTTAGCACACCCAGCCCACTGGGCTCCTGGGACCAGTCCCCAAGACTTTGTAGGGTGTGCGTACTGAAGGCTGCCTCACATTTCAAAAGGGAATGGTCAGCCCTAAACAGAGTTCAAATCTTAGACAATTAAAAGGCACCAAATCAAATTAAAAAGCTTTTCCATCCTTAAATTTTAAAGCTACACCACTTTCCTCAAAGGGGTTTCTTTCTTTACTGGGATAAAACCGGAATTTGGTCTAGAGAAGATATATTTACATGGCATGCTAATGCATGTGATTCAGTTTTCATCAGCTAGATTTACAAAAATGACCATTATCTTATGAACTGAGGTGGATAATGAGAAATATTTGAAGTCTGACAGCACTCATATTCCAAAGCAGTTGTCAATTGGCAACCTCTGTGACTGCTTTGACAGTATGTGTTATTTTGGAAGAGTTAAATAAAATGGGACTTTTATATTAAATTATAAACTACTAACATATTTTTTCCTTTATTATGAATTATATGTACTTTACGTTCTGGTCCTCATCTTCTCAAAACTGTGCAGGTATAAGATGGACACTCCTGAGGCACAAGGCCTCCCTGCTTTCTCTGTGTTCTTTCTTATAGAACAGGATAAACTTTTCTTCTACTTCAAAGTGCTTTAACAAGTGATCAGTTATGAGGTTTCAATGCATAGGAAGAGGTAGCACAGGACTATCATGGCTGGACATAAATTCATTTGCTGCTAGAAATTCACCTTCTTAGTTCTCTCCATGTCTTAATTTCTTCCAGTTAAAAGGAACTGTGAGGGTGGTAGCATTAATGTTGCCAAAATCTAATAAACATGCTACAAGCGTGCGACACATGCAGCCCATTAGTCTGTGCCTGCACTGCCTCCTTGTGTATTGCAGAGGCCACCAGTGCTCCCCAACACAAAACAATGCCACAAAACAATGCAGAAGAGGGACTCTAAGAGGCCTGTTATACTTAAATGTCTGTGGTCATAATTTGTCCCAAGTCATAATTAAAGATGGACTGTGGTATGGAGATATTGGCCCACTGCTTCAAGAACAACACTGATTAAAGCAGAACTAAAGAGGGACACTCTCTCTGATAATAAGATAAACAGTTGCCAATGTGAGTAACTGAGCCTGTCTACACTGTCCCCTTTTAGCTCTCCCAGCCTACATATCTGTTTCAACTGGTCTCCAACAAAAGGAAGCCAAATATTTGAAAGTGTTGTGTTGCAAAACTGCAACAGACTCAAGTTTTAGTTGGCCATTGGAAAAATTCAGAAATGGCAATCAAATGCAGATTTCTGGCAGGTCTGATTTGTAATAGCCATATGTAAAACTAAACAAAAACTGAGAAACAGCATCAAATATACAAATATATATGTCTCATTTTCAGTTACCTTAAATGAGGAAAATTCTGGTACCCCTTATGTGTTATATTTTAGAAGATGCATTGCACATTACACGAATTGCTCTTTATTTTTTTCTCTTGAATGAAGTATAATGATTATTAAAACAAGCTATGATCTCAAAAAGAAATTCATACAAGTTAAAAGAGTGGGGAGCTGCTGTATCAGTTACACAGTGCAGTCCTATAAAATATCAGTAGGTGAATCTTGAAAGCTTAGGGAGTTTGGCTGAAATAAGCCTCCAAAAACTTGATCCAAATGACAAAGCTAAGCTGGTAATGCTGCAGGATACTTGATACTTCCTGCTGCTTGCTGAACAGGATGGAAATGGGCTGTTTATATGCTGTAAAACACTATTTCAGAAATATTTTTCTGGGGAGGGAGGTGGAGGGAGACCAGATTATTCTACAAAACAGTCATGATTAAGATCCAGCTAAATCAATGACACCAGGAAATACAGTCATCACTGCTTTTCTTTAATGAACCTCATAGGCAGATAGTCTTAACATTCTGTTTTAACCTGAGGCCGAACACATAGCACATTCCCAGAAAAATCCATCAGAATATCTTCCATTCACAAATGTGAATATGGGGTAGCTCCTCAAAGAGATCACCTGTATCAGCATTACAACAGTGCTCACTTTTGTGTATATTAAGGCTATATAAAGCAAGAAAGGAGGAACTTCATAGAGAATGACAAATTTGTCAGACTACATTGATCAATGAAAAGACCAAAGGTAATGATAAAATGGTGCTCCTTAACTGTGGCAAGATTTTATGGCTTATTGCTGAGGAATACAAAGCAGCTTATTACTATTAGTGGCAAATGCCTTTTTGGAAGTCCTGGAGTCATCTCTTGCAACGCAACCTTAATGACGACTGTATATAGACCTGGCAGATGAAAAAGATAGCAAACTGAAAATAAGATACTGGATCTTGATGATACCAGACCACTTTGTATCTCTAGAGGCAATAAACTAGGTTGTCTATGAATTATAATCCTCACCTCAACCTCTCCTGCTGTTGACAGCAGCCTTCCTAATGCTTCAGATCTGTAAAAATTGATTGTAAATGGGAGTCCTGACACTTTCCTAATGTTAATCTGAAAGACAGTAAATCATTACTGAAAGAGAACAAAGTGGCATCAGTTTCTAGCATCACTGGAGTTTTTTTCCTGCCTCTAAAAACATGCCAGAGACTAGCAGTAAACTGAATTATAGATAGTAAATCTAATCTCAACTCTGTCCAGAAGACCAGATACTTCAAGGTCACAAAACATTCCCTGGACCATTTTATTTACTAGATTCAACCTAAAAATTCTCAAACATTAATCCTAAATTCCTAATCCTCCTAATTCTAATTCTTGCATTATTAATAACTACAGGATCTATTACTAGAGGAAAAGCAAATGGCTTCTCTTAATGTGACCTTAGTCTTCTTAATTCTTATTTCTGGGAACACTGTAGATGCTGCTTCAAGGTATTCTCTTTATACTTAGTCATGCCTTCCAAAGCCCTACTCTTAACCTGTTTCAAACCCTGACAACACCCTTCTAGGGCAAGTACTCCTACACAGACTGAGAGAGAAAAAGACACCACAAGGCATGTAGCAGTATCTGCCCAATTCTCACCTCTGTAGCATGTACAGAGTACAGTGCTAATTTGCAATTTACACGTAGCAACCTACTGATATAATGTAAGAGAGTATCCGTCTCTGGTGTCCACTGGTACTGACTCTATGCTTCCCTGCAGGAAACACTGTACAACAGAATATTACTCAGGGATGCAGACACATTATAGTAAAAAACCCTAACCTCTAGTGCAGCAAAAGTCTTGTTCAGGTCTAGAGAATGAATTCTAACTGTAAAACAAAATACAGGCTCTTAGTTTATTTCTCCATCGATGTAAAACACTACATCTCTTGAGGAAAAAAATGATGAAAGCTTTGGCTGACAACTACATTAGTACAAAGACTGCTGACAAGATTTTGCACTTATGCAAAATGAATTTACCTGTTGATCCTTTACATTCCTAAGACTTCAACCCTCTGTTTTACACTAGACTTCTTCCCAGCCTACAGGAGACTAAGGCATTGGTTTCTGCCAGTTGGTATAAAGCACTGACTTCTGTTAGTGCCTGCCTCCTCCTTAATTTATTTGCTTCCCACAGGTTCCAAATGCAAGTAGAAATTGCGACAATCTAGAATGCAAACACCAGCATTAAAGTAATTTCTAAAAGCAGTTTAGGAAGGGCACCAGTCTCTACAGGAAATCACAATACAATACATCAGGTGCTATTAATGCCTCCCTTCTACTCATCTTTGGCAGTCTTACATAGCTGCATTACTCAGGCTTTATGACAGTGACGATTCTCAAACCCCAACTCTATGACTCAAATACTAACCAAAACTTGAATTAACTAGCACATAAGGGAGCAAACCCCATACCTAAAGGCAGTATTAGTCAATCATGTCTATCAACACACTTAACTTTGGGGCAACCTGTAGAAAGGTATTATGGCTCTTAGCTAAAACCTTTGGCCTAAACCTAACTCTCATACCTACTTCCTAAGCATTTGTCTTGTAGTTCCTACAGGACTAATACAGCTCAAGGCACAGGTTTTTACTAAAACAATTACTATCTCCAGGAGTCAGCAGGAACAATTTGCCTTCTTGAAACCTGAAAATCCTCAGCCCTACCCCTGTGCCAAATCTCCCTTTTTTTATTGTTAACAATATCCTGTGTTTCTGTCAACTAAATTCTGGAAGAAGGATTATATTTATTTATTTCTGAGGTATCATCCCTGAAGTGAAAATCAGCAGAGGTTACTGTCTTGTTTTGATCTTATTTTCAAAGAACATTGGAGATAAGATACTCCAAATTTGTCCTTATCTTCATGGTGCTGAGGAACAGGTTGCAAGTTTGATGGTTGACATTTTTAACTCTCATTGTTAACTACATAATTTAAAAAATGGGATAAACCCCTGCAGCAAGAGACGTATAAGCTCCTACCAACTACAGCCTCCTTCCAAACCAGCAGACTGTTTCAAACAGCAGTCATGTCATTCAACCCCTTAAATCCCTTACTCTAACTTTAATACTGACTTCATTCCTTACACAGGCCTTGAAGTTTTAACCTCTCACATTGGTGTTTCTGCTAGCAACTTCCATTAGTGCACATTCAATTTAAAAATGTAAGGATTTTTTCACCAGAAACTGTACAAATTTAACACATATACAGAAGCAAACATGCATCCAACTTCTGGCCACATCACAGGCCTGCTTTTGGATCTGTGCAAGGTTGCACAGTGCAGTTGCCAGTCCAGCTTTCCTTATGTCATTCTCAATACATTCTCCATAGGAAAAAATCTAGTAATGCTAATATTTCTGTACTCTTTTGATACCTGAGCTAATGAGTACTGAACTACACTGTTTTGTATTCTTTTACTATCCTCTTTCCTCCCTAATTCTTGGGAATCTGAAAGAAAGAATCAATGGGCACTGAGTCATTCCCTAGCCCAAAGAGGTTGCTGGGGGTCAGAGAAAGCCTTGGCTTCATCCTTCGAAACCTCAAATAATGGAACTGGGGAAGTTTAGTGAAGTTGTAAGCTATTATTGATAGTAGCAAAGGGTCTATTACCCTTCTTGAAGATGGAATCATGGTAAGTAATATTGCCATTATTTTGCCTGTATGCGTGCATTTATATATTTCTCTCCCTTTAAAACTACAAAAGGGAGCTTATTAGGATTTCATGTAGCAGAGATCATTCCACTGATCTCCATTCGTAAGACAACTTTTTTAACACGGGTTCATTTCTCTGAAGCAGTATAACTCACTTTTCTTCCTAATATTAATCATATAACAGAAAAGTCTCAGCAAACATAGATTTGCAACAGAAATGAGACAATGATAAAATACCCACCTACCTAAACCAAAAGAATTAAAGTAACAGAGAAGGCAGTGGGTGACGACTTTTAAGGCAGACATTTATTTGCAATATTCACTTATGTGCTATGAATAGAATTGGAGAGGGCATCAACCTCTGTTTGAAGCTAGAAAAAAAAAGTCAATATCCCTGAGATACAGGGAAATCAACAATAAAAGCATACCCTTCTTTACAGTGCATTAGTAATTCCCTTTTATATATAGAGAGAAGTCTCTCACTTTCAGTGATGTCAAGGAATATGCTAGAAAAACACAATGTGATTGCAAGAGTGCCAAAGAACACCATGTTTACAGTTAGATTTCTTTATGATGCCTATAGCCTGAAGAATGTGAAAGAGCTGCTGCTGTGAATTTCTTGTAACCTACAGTAGTCCAAGGAAACATATTCTCTTCTCCATAGTTCCTAACCCCTCCCCCTCTCTGCCCCAAAATACAACAATGACCCATCTGTGCACATACAAGAGAGCAATTCCTAATATTTAAACACGGATTAATCTGCCGACGTTGATGTATCAGGGACAGAACATAATGAATGTCACAGTGCTTAGTCTTTCTTTTCAGTAAAACTGTCTTGAAGAGTAATGAGGAACAAAAAAGCCGACAGAAAGAACAAACCACTGTGGATCACAGATGATTTAATAAATAACATCATTCCCTTCTGTTTCCTTCTGAAAACATTTTCACATTTTAACCCTCTTTCAGGTTCAAGAAAGAAAATATTTCTCCTGAAACCACATCTAGGGGCTGAAAATTTCTAACAAAAATCTTGAAAGAATAATTTTATGGCATTCATAAAGCTTATCTATGCTCTGAATCACTATCTACTCTTTGACATATTTTCATGGCTGCAATTACTTCACTCTAGAACACCATCATTGCAATTAAGAAGATTACAAACAATAACTAGGAAAATAAGCTAAATGCAAATCAGTTAAATGAAAATCAATAGTCCCTAAATAATGAATTGGATGGGCTGCAAAATGTGGATCTTCACCTAAATGGCATGTAACTTTTCTCTTGCAACTGCTGAATCTTATGGCAATTGATTACGTCTGTGTGGCTTGACATGCTGGCATGCAAAAATAACTCAGCTAGCTCTAAATTAAAGTGGTCCTGGTACTAAAATTAATATAGAATTTTACAGAATTTTATATTAATGTAAGTATGCTGCCTCATGTGGATTAATACCTAGCATTTTTTCCTATTTGTTCTGCTTTGGATTTATGTAGGACCATGAAAAACAGTGGGTATTTTTCCACTGACAATTTGGGATATGAACCACATTCCCTAAAACTTAAATAACAGTGAAGGCACTGTGTACGATTACTATTCTCTACACTGTGAGAATACTTGCTCTTCTTCACCACTATCTGAAATGCTTCCATTTCTTCTCCTGGGCAGACAGAGCTTTTCCTTTTTACTAGGGCAGAGTTTAGCTGTATTCATTCAGGCAAACAGAAAGGCTCAAAACAGTCAGAGAAGCAATGTGTGATAAGAGACTGGAAGCAGCAAGAAAGCTGGTAACAGAAAGATGTGTCATTTATAAGCACGAAGAGGAAACATGAAACTTTATAACATATGAGATTTTCCCATGACAAAGTATTGAGTGAAAATAATAAATTGCCATTGGGACTACCTACTGACATTGTAAGGAAAGAGGCTGAAACAGCAAGTGAACTTGATCTGCTCTATGAAGCATCTAAAGTAAATGCCAGAACTACACAGACTGGCAGAGCAACAATAACAGTACTGACTTTTGGGGACCTCTATGTAGTTAGGGTGTAAGACAGACAATTGTAGGACTGGATGAAATATTCTACAAGCAGCTAGGGGTAGTCTCGCGATCACTGAGGAGATGGTGCACACTGGCTCAGTGCACACAGCACTGTTGGTTTCAATGGTTGATGACCTTACAGACTTTTTCCAACTTTTAATGATTCTATGTGTAAGTTTTGGTACAGAAAACTCAGATACATACAGCATTTGGTGCTTTGCAGCTGCACTTTGGGTAACTACCTGAAGTGCCAGAATAACCTTGAGTAACTCTTCAGTGAATGGCACCCGACGTACAGCACTTAAGGGAGCTCAGATGTAACCGTGCTGCGCACCTCAGTCCCCTCAGATGCAAATCTAATGACAATGATACCATTTCAGAAAACCAAGGACAGAAAGAGCTAGGTATATTAATGGAGTGCAGCAAAATGTAAGATATTCTATGAAAGGATAGTAAATTTCTGAAGCGTCATTTGACAGATAAAAGCAACATGTATTTTATTGATAAACCATATGTTTATTAATTCCTGTAAGGTATTAGAGATCTCAGTGAAGGCAGATTTAAAAAAAAAAAATATATATATATACATATAAATTTCTACTAAAATGTGATCATGGTTTTCTCTTTTTCCAGAAGAGCCAGGGCAGAACTTGATCCTAGCAGAAGACTTCGGCTGGCCCTGCTGCACAGCTGAGCTCTGCCAGAGGCTCCAGCCTAGGGGCCGGTCCCGTTACCGACCGCAGCACAGGTGGGCCGGGACGGCAGTGCGAGCGGCAGCTTCTTCCCGGCGAGGAGCCGGCACCTGGCTCCCCGGGCTGCAGGATGTGGTCAGGCGGGGAATGGGGATGTTCGGCGGTAGGCTTTTCTTTCCCCACCCCGCTGCCTCTTTTCTTACAGCGGCCTTAGACGAAGCCCCCGGAGGTCCCCCAAGTGTGTGTGAGAACAAGCTGTGCCTGGAGGGGTGTGAGGGGCAACGGGCGGCCGGGGCCGGACCTGCCGCCGCACCAACGCCAGCGGGCAGTTTCGGGGCGCCCGAGGGGCCACCTCGCAGACGCTTCACCCCAGCGCCCCGGCTCCTCTCACGCACATTCCTCTCCTCAAACTTGCCCTGCCTCGCTCCCTCCCCTGCCGACGTCCCCCTCCCCCCGCTTCCCGCT